>JAULBS010061717.1:0-22847 GCA_032355785.1 Symmetromphalus regularis | reverse complement strand
TTTTGATAAATTCCCTCTAGATGGGTTTATCCAACATAAGAACTTTGAAAAAGCGCTATTACAATAAACAATATACAGTAGAGCTCAAGTTGGTCAATACATGTACGTTTGTTTATTTTGCTCTCACTGTGGCAACAATTTTGGACATTATTTTGCCATTATCTATCATGAGGCACTAATTTGACTCCAATTGCTTTGTAACCTCTCTTGGTGGTTTTATTGACAATAAAAACATTGAAAAGATGTATTACAGTAGAAAATCTAACTTAAACTTGCGAACATACGCGTGTTTTAGTATTTCGGGTTATGGCAGCCACCATCTTGGAAGCCATCTTGAAAAACTCAAAATGCTCAATGTCAGCTGGGCATCATTCAGATTCTGATTCTACACTACTTCCCCTACCAAAATCCGCTATAACCTGCTTTGGGGGTATTTTTGCAAGGTTAAGCAAAAAATGCCTACTTGGCTGCTGGACTATTTTGTTCCTCAGGGAGGCAATATACAAAAATATATAACAGTTCTAAGTAGAGCATAAACACTTTCAACTGTTATTTTAAAAACAAAATAGCTAAAACGAAGTTGCTACACTGCAAAATTCTTGTTAAAGGAGAACAGAAATGTAATTTATGGTTTTGGTTCATTTTTGCATATATAGTACTACTGAAGAAAATGAGATATAATATGTTTTAGACATTTAAATTTCATCCATTCGCAGTTGGTTAAAAACAGTAACAATTCGATCCCCTTGTTTTCCACTAGACGGTGAACATCTCTGACATAAGGAGCAGGATGTAGCTCAAATGGTAGCGTCCATCTGTCAACCAGTCAGTCGTTGGATCGATCTTTCTCAGTGAACCCATTTGCAGTTTGGGCTATTTTCCTTTCCTACTAGTGGTCCACAACTGGTTCATCAAAGGCTACTGCTTATCGGAAAGAGTAGCCTAAGTGTCGGGAGGCTGGTTTCCTCTAAATACATGTCAGAATGACCATATGATCGACTTCCTATAGCCGATAAGATAGAAATCAATGTGCTCTATAGGCGTCATTAAATTAAACAAACTTTACTTTTTATCTGTGACATCAGTTGCACCAATAACATGTGCATCAGTAATTGAGCGTGGTGCAACTTCGTTAATTCATTTTTTCAACATAAGAGCAGCCTCATGCTTGTTTAGTTAAAAGACAAAATTGAGTGTGAGGCAATTCTCAACATGTGATCAACAAACTGCTGCAGCCATGTGTACAAGTCCAATCTTGGAACAACTTCGACAACAGTTCAGTCCAATGCAGAGATCAAAAACCAGGAAGCAGAAACCAAATCAACATGGACTGATAGACAGTCTTTTAAATTTACACAATAAAGAGCATAGAATCACTTTTCAGGGCTCACGCTGTCGGTCGCCAATTGCGAAAAAAAATATATATTTGTGCGTGAATGAATAAATACTGCATCATACCATGTACACTGACAAATCATTATTAGTTAAAATACCATATTTATTTATTTTTTAAGTATGCCTTTGGGCTTTGACAAGTGATTATTTATATTATGCCTGATATAAATTTACCACTGGTAACTTGTATCCCTCAATCGCTTAAAAAAGAAATAAACAGCAATTGCCATTAACAGACTATTTCTATTCGAGAAAAATAATCGTTCGCCAGTGGACACTGCAGGCAACTTATCTAGACAATGTCATGCGAACACTTAGTACTGAAGGCGACATATCTCGCCAAATGAACTGGCCCTTTAAAATTAGTATTTCCTGTTGCTTAAATGCATTATGGGAGGAAATGACGCAATACGTATATACATAGCATGTTCCCAATTGCAAATGGCAGATTTCTGACGCATTTGAACTCCTTTATCGATAGAAATTTTCAGTGTAAAAGCGGGTCTTTTTCATGAAGTTTCTCATAACGTGACGAGCAATGGTGGCGCGGCTCTACGAAGAGATTTTGAAGAGCTAATTGGGAATAAATATTAGTATGGGGTTTACAGAAGGTGAGGATTTTGATTCTGAATATCGGGAGCGAATAGCGAGAGAATTTTCAAATAAAAAATTTGTATGACACCGAGTTTGAGGGCGAGAATATGGTGTTGAATGTGAGCGATCCGACCATAAATACGAATTACCAAGCATGGTTTACGTGTTTTTTTGTTTGTTTACTTTTACACATTTCTAGACCACAAATCGTGCACCTGTAAAAAACACCTACAAAACCCCAAAATAATATTAATTTGTTCATATCTTTATATTATTTAATTGTTTTTTTTTTAAGTTTTGAAGTCAAAACATTTGACCAAAATGAGATGCCTCTCAGATTTGTGTCAAAATTAATCCAGTTTTGGGGGGGAAGTAACTCTTAAAAGAATTCAGTAGTCTAAAGGTTAATTTGAATAATTGGTGTGCATGATTAAAACCTCCTGTAAACTTACATCCTGTGGGAAACACTAATATTGTCTATACATACATGTACAGATAAAAACAACCATCACCTTCCCAATCGCATTCAGCAAGGACCATGTGGATGACATCAGCCTCAATCTGATTCTCAAAGATGTCTTGTATGTGTTGAAAAATCTGGTCTCTGTGTTCAACTTTACTATCAAAGCCCTCTGCCTCTGCAGCCATTTGTAATGGCTGTGATGCGAGGTTAACACTTCTGATTCTTCGAGGCCGTGGCATCATGGATCCTAAATATATTAAAAACATACAGATTTTTACATACATGTATGTATGTACATAACATTTTAAAATTTATCCATTTACTTTTAAATGGTAGGAAGAGTCAAATTCTATTTATTGGTCAATTCATGTAAATGTGGGTTTTTCAACTTTTGTATCATGGACGTGCATATCATCCCTGCATAATTTAAAACATTTTTGAGAACTTACAATTAATGTTGTTGTTTTTTTAATTTCAGACACATAAATGTAGTCACAGATTATTAGTTAGAATTAATTACTACCATTAGCAGTAACAATATATATGTATTTTCCAGCAGTCTTCCTTTTTCTTTTTATTAGGATTTTATAAATATATCATTTTCTTTGGCCAATAATCATATAGGCGCTAATGGGTTTTGCTTTTCAGACTTTAAAATAATTTCGTTCCCCAACCTATTAATACTCAAAATTGTCTTTCATATTTACCTTGTATGGTCAACAATTTTTTTTTTTACTATCATTTGACTGACCTTCTTTTTAATCTTTTTAAAAATAAATTTTACACCTCAAAAGTTTCAATTGTCTTAACCTCTACTTTTGTGTAAGCTTATAATTTCACAATTCATGTTATTGATTTTTGCTTCTACAATAAATTGATTGTTTAGCTTTAACATATTTAATTTTCTAATTTATGTCACCCCACCCCATTTATCATGTGTTTGGTCTCTAAGACTAATGGCCCAATGCCAATGGGTAACAACTTAATTTTCATAAAACTATTACTTTCCATATGCACTTAGTTTATTAATTTATATTTTGTTTTATTTAGTAAACACCTTATTGGTAGTTTCAGAGAAAACATATCCAAGACGGATTTAAATATATCTGAAACCTCTACTTCATTGTTTTACTTTCACAGCTCACATTTAGTTCCTAACGAACAGACTCATCTCTGTTCACTTCCTCAAATGTTCTACATTACGTGCGCATAATTTCACGCATCTGTCTAATTTATAAACCTTCTTTTCATTGGTTGTAGGATGTTAACATTCTAAAGACTTCTTGATGTATTTTTGCATACTGTCGGAATATCGAGCATATCTTTTGATATTAAGGTTTCGCATTTTGTTACCGACCCAATCAATCAATATATTTCTTCAAAAGTTAATAATAAGACAAAGCAAAAACAAAAACATGCTAAAACTTTCCAATATTTTATTGTCCTCAACAAGTGCACAATGTGAGCCAATCAAAACCATCGTACTTTATTTCTTGGGAATGCGCAAACCACTGATTCGCGCCGTTTCCTGCTAACTTTAAGTGCTATTTATGTTGTTGTTTTGTTTTATAACAAAAGAAGAAAGTTAAAAACATTTACCAAATTAGGTAAGCATAATGTCGGATTGTTTCAAAATCCAGACAAAGTGATATGAACGACAAAGCACTGTTTCACTTGCGATAAATGTACACTGCACATTCAGACAGGTTGACCGTTCGATTCATCATGGCTGCTTCTTTGCCAAAGATAGGTCTGAAAGTGTAATTCAACTGAATTCGAAACTTAATACAAAAAGACACAACCCTTCTTGTTATGTTTCAGCTGTTTACTGCACTACATAATTAATTTTTGTGAAGTTGAAAGATATCTAAAAGTTTTTTTAAGATGGTGACAATTAAAATTTTAAAAGTGTCATATTAATAATTAAATGATATTAAAAAAAAATATATATATATATATATACACTGGTTATAATCAGTTTACGGGCAAAATCTGGAGTCTTGTCTATTTTTGTTCGGTTTGTTTACAACGAATCTGCACACAGGTGAACCTTGACATCAGAATAATTATGTTACAAAAATACAAATCTTCACTTTCAGAAGACAAAATTAGAAGAAGAAAAACGTGTAAAAATTAACTTTTTAAAATGTTGAGTGATAGACAACACTTATTTGGCATTGTAGATTCACTAAATAATGTGCAACATCAATACATACCAAAATAAACAGCAATTGTCACTGGCAGAGCTCACAGACATGACATTGTGTTGTCTGCATAAGTTTAGAAAGTCACATGACATATGTTTTACGGTACAACAACTAGACTGTAACACTTTCTAACAATAGACTGACTCCGGAGAGAAATTCACAAAATGTCAACATCCGACCAGATAGCAATTTTGTTTTTAAAAATATATAATTATAAACAGGAAAGATTCCTTGGTTGATTTTATTAAAATATTACATTGATTGTGTAATTATAACTGTGCGTGGACATGATCATTCAAAATTAAAAGTGACTGTAAATGTTTGTTTTTCCAATCAATTGACAGCCAAGATATCACATTTCTTGAATCTGTTGTGTATTTTCAACTCGTGATTCAATTTTTTTAAATATCTAATGTTTAATTTGATTAAGTAAAATTTAGTGTTGCAGATGGTACATTACAAAATGTGTATTAATTTTGTAAACTTTAGTGATATTTCTAAAAAAAAACTGCTTAGACAAGAAGAATTGTATGGTATAGTTATCAAAAACTTGTTTGACATCCATAGTTTAAAAAAAAATTATTTGACTGATTCAGTGATTCACTGATTGTCAAAATTTCAAAATGTCCTGTCCACGATATCTGAATTCTTTAACTATCCCATTAGCTTTATAGAAGACAAAAAAAAGAAAGTTAAACAACATTTAAAAATAAAAATGTTGCGGACGGGACATTGTGTGTTTATTTACATAAGGTTTGGGTATAAAGCTTTATGTACAAATTTAGAAGTTTACAGCCTATGTTTTGAACACTTTTATCCTGTGCACAGAGGTTTCTTTCATCTAAATGAATGGTTGACTATATGGAAGAAAGATAGTGTACTGCATAGAACTGACACACTATTTATCCGTGTGGGGAAATGATTTACATCGTTTATTCATTGATTAATAAACTATATGTCTGTCTGTCTTGATTTTATCGAGCGGTTAAACACAAAAAAATTTTGTCCATTCTGTGCAAAGTAGCTTCATTCACAGACTGGGCCATCTACACGGATAACACATGTAGTACATGCTAATGAGTAAAATGACGATGCATGTGCATCTTACCTTGGTAGAACGCTCGAAAGCATTTAAATTTGTCAACAGAATGTGTATTCCGGGTATTACTTGGAGTCTAAGTATCTCATGAACCTGAGACCTCGGCTCTGGTCAACGACGCAGCGATCATGGATGGGACGCACTATATTCCATCTATGGCAGGCATATATATATTTTTTTATTAAAAAAAAACCAAGTAAATATTTATTGCGTGTATTAGACGACATTTTAAGTCTTAAAATAGGGAAGTTTGGCCTATACAGAGTTAATACTTCGATAGCGAAATGTATGGAAACAGGTGACTAACGGAAACACAACACTGTCGAGCATCGGTCATTCCAAGCATAATAATGCGTTGCTTAATTTTCAGAGCAATTACAGTTGCATCCACAAAGTTCTTACCATTACATATTAGTTTATTTTTCATATATTTAACTGTAATTTAGCGATGCAAACATTTATTTTAATTGTGTCAATAATCACTGAAAAAATCAAACAAAAATGGCGGAAAACATCACATGATGAGGTTGCAGACCATAGATTTTTGTACATACATTTCAATGCTATTTCTATGTCAAAACACAAATACAATTTTCTCACAATATCAGAAGATGCATAGGAATAGCATTTTTGAAAAGTATAATTAGTTGGTAATCGTTCAGTTACAAAATATTTAAATGTTGACCACTAATATTTTTAGCTATGCAACTTTAAACCTGAGTTATAATAAAGGAGTGAAAAAAAGAAGAAGATATATATCTGTATGAACTTTGATTATGAAATAAAACTATATTTAATTGCAATTATGTTTATGTTGTCAGTTGTTGTACATGATTTGGGTATATAATTTCAACTTCAAATGTTGACTCTTCATAATTAATAAAAAAATTAATAAACAACTTGTAGGTAGGTAATATTTGATAAAAAGGCTGGTCCTCCAACTTTTCAAAGTTTGGAACCCTGGTGACCACCTCAATTCTCAACAAATTTCCAACACTGACACTACCCATTCAGCCTTCCAATACAGGAGCTTTCATCTCTTGGAAAGCAGTATCTGAAGTAAAGCAAGGTCTGACAAAGTCCACATCACAAGGCTTCAGTGCTTGTTAAGATTGTGTTGACGTTAACACCACACAAGAGAAAAGCAGTAGAAGAAGTCTTGGGGGCACTTGCCACAAAGAGGCAGATAGATCTAAATGATTGAAAGAAGAGGTGTGACAGAATATTTGAAGAACTGCAGAAAGAAGTTCAAGATTTCTATGAGAGAGATGACATCTCCCGAATATGTCCTGGGAAAACAGGCTTTATCCAAGACAAAACAGACAATGGCCATGTGCACAAGCAAAAGAGACTACTGCACATGAACTTAAGTTTATGTTTATATTGAAAATAAATGTTTGTATTACATTTAACATGTTTAAAACACAAAATGACAATGCTTGCTGTAAAATTTAGGTGTTGGGGCATTCTAAAACATTAAAAAAACACGTATTACAAATTAAAAGAAAAGTGGACAAAATTGTCCAGTTTGCAGCACTTGTAGATTTCCCATCTGCAAGAAATTTGTATATAATTATACAAACATTGAAAAACTTCTAAGATGTAATATTATAAACATTGAAATATTATTATCTTTCTAATGAGAAATTTGGAAAATAGAATGTTTTTCGTGAATCATTTGTGTTTTTATATATCGGAACACAATCATAAATTATTTTAAATGTCATAAAGAGATGTAAAAATCACTTTAAAAGATGCAATATATGTATAGCAAGGTTTACATATTAAAACCAACAGTCAATCATAGAGATTGGTCAGCTTTTTTCTTCACAGATTGCATATGGAAAAAAGTGTCCCGTCTACATCTATAGGTGTCCCGTCCGCGATGCTGCTAATTTGCATTTTACTGTAATACTTATATTACAATAAATATTTTTTTTGCATATAACCATGTAATAATATCTGTTACAACGTAATGAGCATTGATATGTGGATTTCCTGCAAACAGAGCAGAGTTTTTGACCTATGTACAATAACCTCAAAACCCATGTCTGAAATGTATCCTGTCTGCAACACTCACCTTTTTGACTTCAAAGTAAAAAATTAAATTAATTTTACCCTTCACACACATTTTTATAGGGTCATTCATCTCCCTTTACAAGAGAAAAAGTGGTTATAAATGGAAAGTTGTAAGACAACAAAGTCTGCAGAATGTCCCGTCCGCAACAAAAAAATACCACGGAATGGCCCTTATAAATTCTTTGAAACCACCTGATTTCACATATTGGACAGCTGAAACTGGTCTCAACGGCATTTTGTTTTTAGAGCACTGATCTTATGATGTCGCCTAAAGATTGAATACTGTTGGAGTGTTAAACTAATTTCTTTCTTTCAGATGCGTGTTAACACGTGTGGCTGAAAATGAGTAAAAGCATTAAGGTTGTTTATCCAACTGGATGCAAAGAAATTAACGAAGAACTTGGCAAAGATGAGCTTGTTAAGAGACTCAAGGTAAGTTCATTTTCCTCACATGCTATAAACTAGTTAATTTTCACTTTATCAGTTTCTCAGGCCCCAGTAGTTCAGTGGTTAAGCTATTGGACTTACGCCTGGTAGGTACAGGGATTGAATCTTAGTTGGGGCATGGGATTAATGTCAGTATCAGCTTCAACCCACGAGTGCTACACAAGTCTCAGAGGGTAGGTGTATTATGCTTACACTGACCAGTGGTCAACAATTATTTTATCAAAGGCTGTGGTATTTGAGGTAGTGTACACATAAAATATCCCTTATCGTTAAGATTAGCTCAGACCTGCCTACCTTTCCAGTTTCTCTGTAATATTTCCAGACAGACACCCCAAACTACGATATTCTGGCGATACAGTCAACTTTCCGCTGGCTGGCTGAGTTGCCTAGATTTTTTATTTGTTATTTATAAAAAAAAAAAAATCTCTAGAAGTTGTCAAGAGTTCAGTTCCACCGAGAGCATTTGCATAACTTTAGCATCTGATATGGTGGGTGCGATGTCTGCAAGAGGCACATGACGCCCAAATGGCTTTATTACAACATATGCAACATTATTAAATGTACAATAAATGTGGAGTTGTTGATAGAAATTAGAATTAGAAAATATTAAAGTAAATGATCATTTAACATCTCAAAAGAACAATTCTGTTATCACGTGTGACACATTCCTTACAGAACCCTTTGATTTCCTGAGAAATCATGTTTATGGGCCCTAGATTCCTGAAAGGATTTTCTATGGGTAGGCAGGTCTGGTAGCTGCATTAGAGTGGCGATAGCTGGGTTCATCTCTTCTAATACTAACATCTGTCCTGGAGAAACAGCACAGGAAGCCGAGCTGTGTGCCCAGGACAGCGTGCTTGAATCTTGCTTGAAAATAAGTACAACCAGCCAACCTATCAGTTTCAGGATCACTGAGAAAGTAATAAAACTGATCATTTACGGCTCACTGGAACTTTCCCTCTAACTCATTGCTTTAGATTCACTTTTAACTGGCCATTGGAGCCAGATTACAATTCTAAAACCATTTTGCTAATATTTAACAAAATTAATGAGCTAGATTCTAAAAGTAAAACATTTTTAAATTTGTGTTCTATATTTTCTTTCCTTATAAAACTGATACATTGTCACTTGATTTCGTTTTCTCTTTTATAATGAAATGTATTTTATTTCAGTTGTTGGCAAGGTCATTCCAGGACATGGGTCAAGACAATAACGAGCAGTATTCTGGTCTTGCCCTAATGCTGGCAACAGACTTTTATATTGACCATCCCAATAAGGATGTCCGTCTGCTTGTTGCTTGCTGCATGGCAGACGTCTTCCGAATATTTGCTCCAGAAGCACCTTACAAAGAGTCTGACCATCTGAAGGTAAGACTTACCTGTCTGAAGAGTGCATGTATGCACGTTTGGCCCATGCTTTGTAGTTCTGATAAAAATGGATAAATTTTATTCATTTATGCATATTCATTATTTCAACAGAACCAATCACTTTGTCAGAAATGTTTTAGGGTTTTCACTTTTCGTTAAACATAAGTTTTGTTTTTGTTTTTACTTTTTTTTTTTAATATTGTGATTCCTCATGCTGGTCATAGATATTTGAGGAGGCTGAAATTTGATGAGCCCAACATTTAAACATTAAAAGCTTTGCAGTTTTTCAAAATATGTGATCTCCAAACTAAGATAATGAATTACGGGTGTCTTGTCATTGGCGTTCATAGGTTTGGTGATGCCTGGGGCCAACTCCTTGTGTCACCCCAAGACTGAAGTATAGGACCTAATTTTAATTTCATTCTTTGATTGGATGCCCGGGGTTGTAACCCCTCTTTCTGCATGCCACTGGGTCTTGTCTAGCTGGTTTGTGAGAATTTCTTGTCATCCACAAAGATTAGTTATCACTTGTTATAATATTGCCCTAGCCTATGATCAAATTAAGAATCTAATTTTTCTCGTTTACAGGAAATTTTCATGTTCCTAACAAAACAGTTAAGAGGACTAGAAGATCCAGAGGCACCATCATTCAAACGCTACTTTTACCTGTTGGAGGTAAGTTTACAAAAATGTTTCTTGAGGACTGTTAGAATTAAAATTTAACTAATAGTTTTATACACATGTGGAAAAATGGTAGGGTACATGTATAATAACTGGCAATGCTGTTTTAATAGTATTACATGGTACGTCTTAGCACTTGATATAAAATAATTGCTGTTGTTTCAGATCAATGACGAGACTGGCCAAACAAATGATTATGGTATGCAGTTCAGGCCTGCACAAAATTGCACGATCATTTCGTTCGTGCATCGGTTATGCAAATTTATTTCACTAACCGATTTACCGTTCATGTAAAATTTGCTAAATAAAGTTTCTATATCATCTTTTCTCAGATTTACTGATTTCCGACATGTATAGTTATAGTTGCACGTAGCAGAAATTATAAATGCCAGTCTAGTTAGAATACTTATGTTGGGAAATGTAATGTATTCTCATCGTTTGTTAGATGTCACCAAAGGGGATTCCTTCAAAATGTGGCCAATCAGAAATTATGATGCTTCCATTAATAAATATTAGTCGGAAATCTTTGGCTGATTAGGGAGAATGATTAAATATCACATGTTCGAGGTTTTTCCAAATAACGTGTAATAAGCAAAAAAAAATTAAAATTACTGTGAATAATAAGTTTGATGCATATAGTACTGAAAGTGTGTGTTTATTACAATTCCTTTTTTTTACTTCAAAGTAGCAATTGTTTTATGTAATTATAATAATTTGAAACGCATTCTCCCTCAGACCCCTGACATAATTTTGGGAAATGAATTTTTGGTTTGGTGATTTTTACAACATGGTACCAACATGCTTGTGGTAGTGATTGTTACCGTAAAATCTGCAAGCCTGTTCGAAAAGAAAAAACTGTTTAAATGATATCCAATTTTAGTACAAATGAAAATGGATTGCACAAAACATGACTTGCTCAAATCATACATTATGAAACGATTGTTTTCACAGTTTTTAGGTTGGAGTTAGAAACCCCTGAAATTGCCCATGGCAATTGGCAATTATAGAAAGAATTTAATGTATTTTTTTCTTTCTTTTTGTTAAGGATAAAGTATACTTTACGTTAAAATTGCCGTGGTCACCAATGCTCCACAGCATTTATTTTGCCTCAGACATTTTCTTAATTGTGGGGGTTGAGTTAGTGGAATTTGTGGAAAGTGAGACATAAATTTGAAGATCAAAATCTTTCATATGTTTTATATTTCAGAATCTATCTTGGGTGAAATCATTCAACATATGTCTCGAACTGGATGATAATCAAGAAATCTTTGTTACTTTGTACAAACAAATGTTTTCCATTGTAAGGTAGGTGTCTTTACTTTTTACATTGTTGTTAAATTGCATTTTAAAAGTGTTAATTTGCTAAAATAGACATTAGAGATTACTGAGTGTACTGCCACATAAATCTTACATACCTAGGTACAAGAGAAATAGCCTTAATTTTTTTAGTCTTGAGAGAATTGCTTCTATAATGACAGCACTTATTTTTCTAGTGACAAACACTCGAGCAAGGTAAAGAATTTCATGTTGGACATGATGGCACCACTTATAACGGAAGCAGACTTGGTTTCACAGGATTTGCTTGATGCCATTCTTATCAACCTTGTTGAGCCACAGAAGGTAACATATACTTTTTTTTGCACCAAGAAATCCATGTTGAGTGATAGTCGAGTTCAGCAGTATTTACTCATAAAGAACCGGATGCCCATTAGCTCTTGATAAAACAAAAACCTGGAAATGTACTCAAAACACTTTATATAATAGATATTTTTGAAACAGCATAAATCCATTTTATTATATTAATTTTAAACAGAACATTACATATATTACAGTTTAAAGGGGACTGAAACTTAACACCATTTTTGGTTAATTTTTGCATAATCAGTATCGGCTCTACCATCCTAATCTAATTTATGAACAGTTCTCAGATTTTTAATACATGGAAAGGCATCATAACTTTATGGGAAACATTTGGATTTGGCACATTTAATATCATCTTCGGGTGAGAAACATTGGCATACATACATAACCAAAAATTACAAGCAAATATCAAATGCAATTATATTTTAATTCATTTTTCTTTCCTTTTAAAACATTATTAAATGATATTATTCAACCAAATTGTTACATGAGTTAATTTATAATACTATATTCAATATAATAAATGAAAAATTCCTTACCTTTCCTGTGAACTTTAATCAGTAATACTTTTAATTTTCAGACTCAGCGCAAGCAAGCATATGCATTGGCAAAAGAGTTACTGAAAAGAACCAGTAGTGCTATAGAACCATACATACAGGCTGTAAGTAAATGTCCCGTCAGCCTAATTTGATTTTATACCTGAAAGTTAATTGGATAGGGTAGATAACTCCCACCTAGAGCACTTACGTTTTTAGCTAAATTTGAGATAATTGTATTCAGATCATTCGAAAAAAATATTTATTAGATTAAAATATTTAAAGGAGGACTAAAACTACCATTTTTGGTTTATTTTTGCATACAGTATCTATGCACACTACTGAAATAGACACACAATTACAATGTTTTGGGTGATTAAATTTTGTCCATGCACAGCTCATTAAAACTTCCCAAAACAGCATGCGTTATCTTTTATCCATGAAAATACCAAAAATCTAAATAAATTTGAGAAACATTTCCTTATCATAATGTTGGTCTAAAACATTTCAAGTTAATATCTAAGAAAAACACCGAATTTAAAATTTATTTCCCAAATATTTAATACAACTTTTCTTGACTGAATTTTAGTTTTTTAATACAACACTGATGCTTGGCAAGACGTCAGAAAGCGAGGTGTCCACCCATCTGTATGACCTGATTTACGAGCTGAACCAAGTGTCGCCCAACGTTCTGCTAGCTGTCTTGCCACAGTTGGAGTTCAAGCTTAAGGTTAGTGTGCGCAACTGCCCCCAGAAATTTAAAATAGATGTTCTCGGCTACCTATTGCCACAGTTATATGTGTTTTAGGAGTATGATTTTTCTCAATACCTTTACTTTATACAAATTCAAATTGGGGAAGAGTAAGAGAGAAAAAAAAATCATGGGTTAAAATAATTTGTTGAAAGTGGCTGTCGTATTTTAGAATTGGCAGTTAAGAGAATAGTGTTAATATATGTGGCTTCTAACTTTGCGTTCAATTAGCATTGTTTGTTTTATGTATAATTGATTATTTTGTCTTATATTAGTATTTTGCTACTAATATGATGACAGTCTATACATACAATGCTTTCATTTCATCAGAAAATCTGAAACTTATTAAATAATCTTGTGACTACTCTAGTAGATAGATCTTAACATATATGTAAACATGGCAGTTTTTTGTATATTTTGTATTTTTGAAAATCATAATTTGAATGCATTGATATAATGATTTTTTTTTGTTTATTGTAAAATTGGGAATTAAAAAAAAGACATGCCCTCAGAGCCTCAAGACAGTGGTGAAAAATGTTGAATATGAAAGTCTTGTAATGTCTTTTAAAATCCTGTGTATTTTGTTAAGTTTTGAGATGCAACTAGTGACTAGCCTAGATTTTATTCTACCTTTCAGAGCAATGAGGAGGGTGAGAGAAAGCATGTCACTAAACTGCTAGCTAAAATGTTTTCCGAGCCAGGCTCACTACTCGCAATACAGAACAAGCCACTGTGGAATTGTTTTCTTGGGAGGTGAGTAATTTCTGATTGTTTTATCTGTCTTTATGAGACTGACAGTTGATTTTTGTGTATGATATTACTTGAATATAATATTTTTACAGTAAATAATATTTCGAAAAGCTACAATTCAGTTAGGACAAAAATACTAACAAAAGAAATCAATTATTTTTTATTGTAATGTGTTGAAACGTGACAAAATCAGTTTTTATATATGACAAACAGCACTAAAAATAAAACCTGTTGTATGTGAATTGCATTTGCATGAATGAATTTAAATTTACATTCCAGTAATCAGTTTATATTGTTCATATGACTTAAGTGTTGTTTAACCACTATGTGAACATTAATAATGTTTCAAGTGGTTGAAATAATCAGTGATTGTAAGTTACACCAAACAACCAACTCGTTGATTAATTTTCCATAACCGATTATAAACGTCTATGCATCAAATCTGTACTTTATGAGAATTTTCCGTGTTCCATATGATCTCCGCATAAAACAAAAACTACAAATGTCAGCTAATTAATTGCAAAAGATAAAAGTAAACTTTAAAAAGTGTCCCATTTTGCAGAGTGCCTAATGTACACTATAATAAACATAAAATTAAGAAACATAACATTTCTAAAAGATATTTTATGAAGAAAAAACATGTTTGAACGTTTGCTATACATGCCATTATAAAAAAAAAAGTGGAATGACTTCTTTTATTCCTATATGGTAGATTATTGCTTTGACAATCAAATGAGTCTGAATATTCAAAATGTCTATAACCAATTAAAGTTGATGATCAGTTGGTTTACTTAACCGATCACTAGACATGCTGTCACACCACTAGTAAAAGTTGTTAATACAACATAAACATACAATCATTATTAATTTTCACGTCCTGAATGTGTTGATATTATTTAACGGTTATGTTTGTTGTTTTCCAGATTCAACGACATCAGCACGTCTGTCCGGATTATTTGCTGCAGTCATGCACAACACTTTTTCCTCAATCACCCAAATCTTACTAAGGATATATTAGGTATATATATATATATATATATATACTTACAAAAAAAACCAAGCTTGATTTAAATGAAATTGGATTTATATGACCTCTTGTGTTCTGTTGAGATCTAAATACATTCTGTATTCATAAATAGTAGCATTAGACAAAAATAATTACCTTATTAAGAAGATACAAAAATATATTTTGTAACAATAGTTATGTTATATTTTAGTTAAAAATCAAGAGTAGTGTAAATTATCAAACTGTGTCAAGAAACTACTTGAAAATTATTATTTATGATAATAGATCTTGTATTTTTATAACCAACACAATATTGTGAGTAAAATTAAAACGCTTCACTTAATTATAGTTTCTAATAGTCCTATTTTTTTGTATTAATTTCATGATTTACTGTGTAGTTTTGTCATTTGACAATTATTTTGGATGTTAGTGCATGGAAAATATGTATAACCATACTAATTGTTGTGAGTTAAAATTATTTCCAGAACAGATGAAGGTTCGCCAGCATGACCCAGAAGACACCGTGCGTATGGAAGTTGTGAACTGTGTGCTTAATGTCGCTAAGAAAGACTTTTCTGTTGTCAATGATGACATGTTGACATTTATCAAGGAGAGAACTCGAGATAAAAAGGTAGAACCAGGCTTAAACTTAACAAAACCAAAAATTAATAATAATAAAAATTACAATTAATAGTTTATTTGCTCATCGTTAATGGACAATACTATTATTGGAATAAACTGAAGCAAAATCTTAACATTTGGTGTCACTTTGTAAAAGATTAAAATTAAATGGATTATTATTATTTTAGAAAATTCTAAGAATTTGATGTTTGATGTTATCCAGATTGTGTGACAGACAATTTTGGTAATGTTCTGTATATCCAGTTATTGGATCATAAAAATTGTGATGAGATTTTTAAAGTCCATTTCCTGCTTACGAGTGCCTTTTAATTTAATTATTTAATTAATTTTGTTTTTCAGTTTAGAATTCGGCGAGAAGCTCTCCTTGGCTTGGGAACCATGTATAAAAATGTAATGTCCAAGACGCCAGTTGACCCAGTTGAAGAAGAAAAAGTATCATGGATCAAGCAGAAAGTTTTCTATGCTTATTACCAAACCAGCAATGATGACAGGTACCCATTGTTAAAGTAACCGCATCAATTTTGAAATTCATATAAAACTGCTTTAAAAATTGTACATGGACTTTATCTACATTCACTTGTCAATGTTCTAACAAAGTCTAGGAGTGAAATGTCAGTCTATTATTTTATAGATATATGGTAGTAGATATGAATTGACTGAAAACATATGTTTCTGGTGTAATTAAGATTAAATTGTTTTTAAAGTGGTATTTTAAACTGCTTACATAACAAGAAATAAAGCATAAAATTTGATCATTATTTTTTATATTTAGTAATTGCTCCAGTTGTTTATGATCACACTGATGATATTCAACGTCAAGAAAATTAAACATATGACAATTTTTATATTGCTTGGATGTCATTATAAGTTGGAATTGTTTTAATCTAACATCACTATTTTTCTCTATTAAAATTACTTTCCCTTGTTGCTAACAATGTAACGTTTTCAGCTGTTCGAGACTTTCTTTTAACAAAATTTTAAGTTGCACTTAAAATTTCTTACATAAAAGATGGTATTGTTTAATGGTAATAAACGATTAGCGCATTGGTTAATAAGGGCTGTTTGGTTTACAGAAGAAAGCCACTACCACCACCACATAAGTTACTTTATCTAATAGCAGCAGGGGGATTGAGATCTAGAACAAACGTTAGCGTGTCTGTCTGTGAACCGGTCAGTCGTCGGATCGATCCTTCTCAGTGGAACCATTAGCAGTTTGGGCTATTTGGCATTCCAATCAGTGGTCCACAACTGATTTATTAAAAGGCCGTGGTATGTCCTGTCTCTGGGATGGAGCATATAAAAGATCCCTTGCTGCTTATTGGAAGGAGTAGCCTATGTGGAGGTAGCAGGTTTCCTCTGTAGACATATGTCAGAATGATGATAAGATCAAAATCAATGTGCTCTAGAATCGTCGTTAAATAAAACAAACTTTACTAATAGCAGCAAAGGGTCATGTATATGTACCATCCAATAGACACGATAGCACATACCACTGCCTTTGTTATTCTAATCATAGCAACTGGCTGGAACAAGAAATAGCAGAATATGTACTCTGAAAGGGATGTAACAAACCATCTAATCGTTGACGGACTTCTTGCATAAGATATCAATTTTTTTCTTTTAGGCAGTTTGTGGTGTTACTAGTTTTTGTTATCACTCAGAATGCATTTCATATTAGTGAGCCTTAATGGTCCCGTTATAGGACATTAGACTCACAAGCAGAAGACCGTAGTTCAAAACTTGTTGAAGGCTGGATCACAGTTGACTCTGTGTCACAAATTTAAAAATGTTTGACATCCGGTCACTGATGATTAACAAATCAATGTGCTCTAGTGGTGCTGTTAAACAGAAACAACACAAGCATTTTATATTAAACATTAAAAATACCTATCTTAAAACTAGGGTCTGTGATGTTATTATAAATTACTATGTGATTAAAACTACTGAAGCAAACGTCATTTTCACGGAATTAGAAATGAGAAAATATTAATGCAAATGGTCATTCAACATCTCGAAAGAAAAATTCACGCCTATTACAGGGTTCCACCAGCATCTGGAGAATGGGAGTCATCATGACTCACAAGGTTTTATTTTGTGAGTCAAACATTCAAAAATGGGAGTCAATCATATTTCAGTCACATAATTAACTGAATAATTGTCTTGTTTATATTACATGCATATATTATATCCATTATCTACTATTCTATCATTATAATACATATGCATTGCTTTTTCTTCTCATAAATAACAGGTTTTTTTTGTATTTTAAAATAAATTAAAGTCGACAGACGGAAATGTTTTGCGTCAACCATGACTCGCACATATTTTATTTAGGAGAATTTTAGTGAAATATTGTGTCAAATATGCAGGATTCCTGTATCATATGAAACACTGATATTATTTTAGTTATTTGGTTTTGTATTTGCCAGGCTGCTTGTGGAGAGAATAGTGAACATCCACCTGGTTCCATACGTTCTCGACGCTAACGAGAAAATGAAGAAATTACTGCAGCTGTTTGGAAGCCTGGATGAGAAGGCTGTCAAGTAAGTCGGCTGCTTTTTGTGTTAAATACACTTTCAGTTACCAGGGTTCCCATGGTCATTAAAGGAGCTCAAATGGTAGTGTCCCCCTGTGAACCGGTTGGTAGATGGGTCGATCTTTCTTAGTGGACTGCAGTTTGGGCTATTTTCCATTCCAACCAGTGGTACACAACTGGTTCATCAAAGGCCGTGTTATGTGCTGTTCTTTCTATGGGTCAGTGCATATAAAAGACCCCTTGCTGCTTACTGGAAAAAGTTGACTGGCGGCAGCTGGTTTCCTGTAAACATATGTCAGAATTGACGTCCAATAGCCAATAATGAAACAAAAATCAATGTGCTCTAGAGACATCGTTAAATAAAATAAACTTTACTTTTTTTTACAGTCATTAAAAACCTGGTAAAGTTTTGAAATTGTAGTTAAAACTGAAAAGTTTAGAAATTTTAGTTAAAACTGAAAAGTTCAGAAATTTGCACATTGACCAAATTTTGTTTTGGATCATGCTTATCAGAGTGCAAGCAATCATTTCTTGTGATGCATTATGTCCACGAAAACCATTTTTTTCATCTTTGAAAGTCTTTGATTTTTTTTTCATTAAGAGTATAAACCCTGTATGTTCAACCAGGTAGAACATTCAGTTTTTCCAGATTTCAAATTTAGCTCATGGTAGTATGATACATCTATTCATTTTAACAGATTTGTGTGCAAAAAGGTCATTAAAGTTTTTCAAAAAATCATGGAAAAGTTTCGAAATTTGATTCTTGGAATTGTGCGTGAACCCTGAATTAAAGTGAAAACTGTAATAAGCCGTTACTAAAGGAAGAGATGAGAAAAATTAAATGCAGAAAATTTACAGGTGATGCAATTAAATATTCTACTCAAATACTTGAATTGCATATTCATTTCTGCAGTAATAAAAATGCAATTTATGGTTCTTTTTGATTTTGCAGGGCATTCAAGGAAATGCTTAAGCACAGAAATAGGTATGTATTATTTGTGATAAGTTTTTGGTTTATTTGTCATAATTTTGTGGTTTGTTTGTCATAATTTTGTGGTTTATTTGTCATAATTCTGTAAAAGAGAAAAGAGACATTAACTTTTATAGCCTTTCTCAGAAAGTTTTTAAATATTATTTTCCTTCATTTTAATTTTCTGTTTTATTATCTTCAGTGATGGAGCCATTTTGATTCCACCCACAATGTTTTTAAGAGAAACTGATTTATGTAATTTATGTTTTAAATTTATCAGTGAAGTATTTTATGACTTATTTATGTTGTTTATAATTCATATCTTTACAGTGTACGGATGTGTGTCCTACAGGTTTTAGAGTCTCTTGAACATGCAGGCAAAACCAACATGCCTCCACTTTTACCTCGTGTGGCAGCATTGGCTAGTAAGTGGGTTTTTTTTTTTTACTTAAAATTAGTCCTAATTTCGGGGTTGTTTGGAAGTTATTGTTGGTATATAATTTTTATTATTATTATTTTATTTTTTAATGGATTAAAAATAATTATTGTTATATTTGTTTGTTTTTTCTTGGACAATAATACAGGTTTTGTTGTGTTTCCCTTAAAAGGATTTCCAGACCTGATAACCCAGAATTAAAAAATATATCTATGAACCGTCTTGTGCAGGCTGCATCGATAGGCAGCAGTACTGTTTACTTTGTAAGCTTGGTGTTTATTTAACATTGTTTTTTCAATCATGCTTTTTGTGGAATTATTAGTTAAGCATTAGACACAGGATATATACATTCTCTGGCGGACCTTCATTTTTGGGGCCCTAAAATTTGAACTGTTATGGGGGCTTTTCATAACCAACAGTAATGTCTGGGTTAAGCAATGTGGTCTAAAGTCACTTCTAGGTTTAGAGTCCCCGAAGCTTAAGTTCATTAGTTCCATAGTAGATCTGCCCCCGCATACATTGTTTTGTTTTTGATTGTTTTGGAAAGTTACCAGTGTTTTCAAAACAAGACGGCGGGTGATGCATTTACCAGTCTATTTGCAAACTTACGCCATCTACTTTCCACATAAAAAAAACAAAACAAGTTCCTTTAAAGTATCTCCTCCTCCTACTCTCTTCCTTCCAACTCCTACTCTCAAAGAAAATGAAAAGCCTGGTTACTTAGGATGTTTTCTGTTGTATTTTCAGGAACATTGCCAGAAAACCAAAAGCCTCAAGAATATTTGAAAAGATTTTGTAGTGTGTTGAAGAATGACTTGAGAATGAGAGGACTGCTTCGGTTGCTTGTTGGGTCAGACTGCACTTGCCAGAAAGCAGAAAATGCAGTGGTCAGTACTTAATTAATAAAAAAAAATCCCTGCCCAACCCCGTAAAAGTAAAGGTTATCAC
This sequence comes from Symmetromphalus regularis, assembly GCA_032355785.1. NCBI lineage: Eukaryota > Metazoa > Mollusca > Gastropoda > Neomphalida > Neomphalidae > Symmetromphalus > Symmetromphalus regularis. The sequence continues at coordinate 2,299 of JAULBS010061717.1, read as the reverse complement.
AGACACTTCCTGTTATGTCAAGCTAAATATTTTGTTTAATTTATTTTAAAGGTGAGATGCATTTAAATTGCATGTATAATAATAAAATATTGCTTCTTGCAGTTATGTTTTAGTATGGTAGTCTATGAGATTTGATTTGGTATACTTCACCCTGCAGAACTGTGCTGGGTGTTGTTAAACTGTGAAGCCTTTAGTTCCCTTCCTTTCATTGTAGATGTGAAAAATACTAATTTGATCATTGTTTGTTATTTCTAAAAAAAAAAAAAAAAAAAAAAAAAAATCTTCTAGAACTGCTATCACATCCATCTTCTGTTAACAGCCAAAGAATCTGCTTCTGCACATGTTATTGGCTATGTTTCTACAGCCAACTACATTTGGAAGAAAATAAACACTATAATTTGTGTTACAGTGGAATCGAGGCCTAATACAATAAGTGAATGTTGGTAACAAAACTGGATATTGCCAGTAAAGTTATAAGAATGAATATAGATCTATTAGAAGTACATGTTAAACTTTCCTGGGTACTAGTTTTGTACAAATCTTGTTCTCAGTATGTTATTTACCATGCCTCACTTCATTGTTATCAGTAAACCTGTGATGTAATTATCTTATGTTTCTTTAATTTGTTTTCTTTCAGAAAGATATTTTGAAGAAAATAGGTTGTAATGTAGGACAACCCAACTACTTGTACAACCTTGTAAAGAGTCTACTAGAACTAGTTGCACCGGTCATGATTGACGCAGTGGCCATCGAGAAACTTGTCAAACATATCAACCAGGTTCTCACTGGAGAATCCAACTGCATGGAGGGCGTGGAAAATGCAGGAGAAAAGAGTGTTGAATTATTGTTTGTAAGTTTAATTTTTTTTCTTCTGTTTAACGACCCGCCCTCCCCCTCTCTCCACTCCCTCCCCCAGCAGAAAATAAACTGGCTATTGAGGGTCATACACTGGTTAAATATAAAAATGTTTTTAAGATAAGTCAGCGTAAAGAGCTGATATATTTCAATTACATACAGTATAAATAAAATAGTGGAGGTTGGTGGCTTTGTGATGGCTTTTGATGGTGCATATAAAAGACCCCTTATCGGTGGCAGTGGGTTTCCTCTAAATACATGTCAGAATGGCCATATGATTGACGTCCAATAACCGATGATAAAATATAAATCAATGTGTTCTAGAGGCGTCATTAAATAAAATACACTTTACTTTAGCAAGCCCTACCCTGACATATACGCCCCTGCCTTTGAATATATAATAATTATGCATAATAAAATTAAATAAAGTTTGTTTTATTTAACGACGCCTCTAGAGCACATTGATTTTTTGTCTTATCATCGACTATTGGACGTCAATCATATGGTCATTCTGACATATGTCTTTAGAGGAAACCCATTGATGCCACATAGGCTACTTCTTTCGATAAGCAGCTAGGGGTCTTTTATATGCACCGTCCCACAGACAGGACAGCACATACCACGGCATTTGATAAACTAGTTGTGGACCTCTGTTTGGAACGCAAAATAGCCCAAACTGCAAATGGGTCCACTGAGAAGGATCGATCTAACGTCCGACCGATTCCCAGGCAGAGTCCAGTTTGAACTACATCCCACTCCGAAATAATAAAATTAGACAGTAATTTATTTATTATCTTTCTTTCAGAATGTAAGGAAGCTAAATGCAATAATAAGTGCAAACATGGATATCTAAAGGATGAACATGGCTGCCCTACGTGCAAATGCAGAGGTAAACTAACGTTAGATTAAATCTGTTTTCATTTACATGCTGTTTGCGGGCTATGTGCTGTGTGCGGCGTGAGGGATGCGGGTAACACGTTCCTCATGTTTTTTGGTTTAATCGTATACAATGTTGTGTGTGAATTCACTTCTGAATGATGTATGTATGTATGCGTGTGTGTGTGAGTGTGTGTATGTGTGAGAATGGTGTGTGTGTATGTGTGTGTGAGTGATTGTGTATGTGTGTGTGTGTGTGATTATATATATATATATATATATATATATATATATATATATATACACACACATGCATATTCCCGCAGTGTTACACCTTTTTAGGAAAAGTGAGGGTATTCAGACCTCATTGTACAAAAATCAGAGGGTATTCATACCTCCAGAAGGGAAACTCAAAGGGTATAATTATTGTAAATAAGCTTTATACACTGACTTATTTTATATTTGAGTAATTTAATTATTTTTAACTCCCCGATATGCGATATTTAGTTTAGATGGGGGGGGGGGGGGGCGTATTTGCTAAATATACATAAGTCAATAAATCATTCTC
>JAULBS010061638.1:0-22853 GCA_032355785.1 Symmetromphalus regularis | reverse complement strand
CTCTTTTATATTGGGTGGGGGTGGATAGGGAAATCCCACCCTCGGGGTCACAAAATCTGGTAAAAACCCTCGGCAAGCCTCGGGTTTTCACCTGATTTAGTGCCCCTCGGGTGTTATTTCCCTATCCTCCCCCACCCAATATAAAAGAGTCTTATAATCATTACTAAGCCTTTTTGTTATATTTGGACTAGGAATATGAAAATATTGTTTGTTTAACATCACCCAGCACATTGTTTATCCTGCAGCTATTAGGTATCATATTTACAGTGTTTTACGATTCATGGTCTTCAGAAGAAACCTGCTACCACCACATAGGCTACTTTTTCTAATTAACAGCAAGGGATCTTTTGTATACACTTTATGACAGGACAGCACATACTACTGACATTGATTATTCAGTTGTGGACCACTGGTTGGTGCAAATGGCATATACCCAACAAACTTTGCAGAACACTCACTCTGGGTTGGAGCTGGTATCAAGATTAAAAGTCCCATGCCTCAACTCAGATTTGATCCCAGTACCTACCAGCCATGACTCTTAACATAATAACCACTATACCACCAGTGTGGGTTGATGACAGGAATAATGCTTTGTATTAATGTGATATTCAGTATCTCACCAATGTGTGACCCCCAACAGCTGATGTGTATCGTTAAACAAACAAACAAATAATGTGATATTCTCTACAATGGGATAGATCTTGAATTTCACAAACAAGGGGTGTTCAATGGAATTACAGGTATCCTTCTAGATATTTTAAAAGTATCAAAATGTTAAAATGTTGTTACAAAATGTGGGAATGGTGGATTTGCACCTCGCAAACCTCACTGGAGTTGTGCTTGCTTCCACGCCTGAAATGTTGTATGTGAAATATGGTACTTAATTAAAGAATACTAACCAGGAAATATTTAAAAATAGATTGTGATGGTAACATGATATGTGACTTGTGTTTTTAGGCTTGAAGATTTTCTTATACTAGACATGCTAACAGTTCAGGAGGAAGAGAAAAAAGAAGTAAGCATGAAGTTCTCATTTTGTACTTAATTAGCCACTTATTGGGCTAGGTTTTATTTAGTCCAGTTCACTGACTTCATGTAATGCGAAGTTGGATACATTCCTGTGTATAGAACTGGAAGTTGTGTGACCAGCTTGGTCACATCGCATTTACATGATAATTAACAAGCGAACTAATGCCTGTCAGGTGTCAAGAAAGTTTTCTTGTGAAATGTTCCATGTTTTTCATTGAATTCTTCAAAATGCATGTGTATTGATCTGTTTTGTGCATATATCATTTACAACAATGAAATCACTCAGAAACGTCTGCTATTGACTTGAACCTATGACCAATCAGATTCACTTCATGTCTGTTAGAAATTATATGTAAATGTTTTTTTCATATGCAAATTGGCAGCTATTAATAGCTCCAGAAAAAGAAAAAAATGTGATTGGACCAACAATATGGCATAAGTAAACATGATTAATAAAAACAAAACTACAATAACAGAACAAATATTGTCAAAAGCAAAGAGTTGTGGTTTGTCTGACCCACAAAATTATTAATTGCTGCTGATTTGCATATGAAAAAAAACTATTTTCATAAAATTCTGAACAGACAGGATGAGAATGTGATCATAAATTCAAGCTAATAGCAGATGTTTTTGTCTGATTTTGTTGTTGTAAACAATATTTGCACAAAATGGATTGAGATACATGCATCTTGAAGAATTCAACAGAAAATACACATTTCATAACAAAAAAACTTTTGTTAACACTCAACCAGCATTCAATAATTAGTTCACTTGTTAATTATAGTGTAAATTATAGTGAAGAAACCAAATTGGTCACATAACTGCCATTTCTATAAATTACAGGAAATCAATGAATCAGACTAGGTTTTATTGTGATTACTAAATTAGTTTTCATATGATACCATTTGTAATATTGGTGTATTTACAATCATGTGTCTTTAGCAGGAGTAAATGGTATATGATTGAAAATGCGCAGGTTGTAATATAAACAGTGTGGTATTCAGTTACTTGCAATTCTACATTGCTTATTTAAGAATTAATTGTCATAATAATTATAAGTATTTTTTGCATTTTTATAAAAAAAATTGTGCTTATCCAATTTACATATTTATCTTATTACTTATAACAATTTTATATGTTGACTTCAAATAAATATTTCTCTTCATTACTGTTTATTTCATTTTCCTAAAACCGACTGATTTTGTTTTAGAGTGAGGTTACAACGGCAGAAGAATCACAGAAAGGTAAACTGCAGACTAAAAATATGATTTTCTGTTGTTGTGATGTATTACTAGCCATTGTACAATTTTGTGAAGTTTGGCCAGTCATTGATATTGTATGCTGAATAGCCGATTTGCAATTTTGCTTTAAACTGCTTATTTTCTAGGGGTGCAACGATACAGCCAAAACTGTATTGTGATATATTGCGATACAGCAAACCCATATTGCAATACATACTCCAATACAGTTTGATTAATTACCAATATGTGATGTTATATTTTGATACTATCATACTAATTACTAAACATATCTCTGCCAGGCAGACCTTTACCAATTTCTGATGAAAAAAAAGAATATATAGACTGTAGATTTATATGTTTTAATTGTTTAACTTTTATTTTTATAACTTAATGTCATAGTCATAGGTTTTATAAGAATCAGATGGATACTCATTAGGTAGATATTTCGCGGTACATGAAACCATATCATGGTACATGTATGTATTGTGCTCTGCAAGTATTGCTATATATCAGTATATCATTGCATCCCTATTGTTTTCGAATATCACAGTATATAATATTTTTTTAATCTAGTACAATATAGAATGGCCTTTTTTAAAATAGTTTTTCATGTAACCATGAATGCTTGTGATTTGTCATGGTAGTTTAGTCTTTACTTAATTCTTCTGAAAATATATAAAATAACATTAATGTTCGTCTAATGTTTTTATTTGAAAACATTTTTCAGAAAAAAGTGTAGAAAATAATTTTAGAAATTTAAATAATATAATTCTGTTATTCTGTAATTTAAATAAAATTATATCAGAATTTAAAAAGGTTATACTTAGAGAAATTCAGTTTTGTGGGTTGTTCTCATTACCATAGCAACCACACAGTGTCATAAAAATATACTATATATCATTAGCATCCTAACTGCATTACTTTAAATCCTTTCAATGAATGAATCCTTTGTGATAGATATATACTCAACCAAAAACGAAAATTTGCATGATAAAATATGGTCTATTGGCAGTAAACATACATGTAGGCACAACTTGTGATATTACTGCACATACACACCTCCTAAATGGTGTGGTTAGCTAATTCAGAATTTTTACCATATATGTAATCTGGTTTATGAAATAAATGATTATTGATTACATGCATACTTTCTTTTTTGGTTGAGTATATTAAAATTGGCAAATTTTGGAAAGCATGCGTACTGTATTTTATTAAAGACAGATTTTGATTTCTACAGAAATTAAAATGGCTGTTGAAAACCCCACAAATTGCATGAATTTCTATGTTGATCTAAACTTACGTTGTACACATAAAATCTTCAAATAAAAACCAACAGGTCATAGACATGAAAATTTGTTATAATTTCCAGTATTTCAATGATTGGTTATAAGTACGGTTTTGTTTAAGCTAATTAAATTTGTAATGTGAAGTTCACTGCCAAGTCAAGATGTTTCTGATTGATAGTTACAATGATTAACTCAGTAACCAGATGGATAAGAGATCGTCTGAGAACTCTGACAAACATTGGATCCATATATCGTCACATTCATCATGATGTTATTATTTTTATCAAATTGGATTACTAGCAAGTCCGAAGCTCTATTTCAAATTGCATATGTGTGAAAATCTATACATCGTACAGTCCCACTTCATATATCAAGTTGTTGATGTCTATGTTGTCTACAAACTTGTCAGTATCAAAGTTTGCAATTTATTAATATCGTGGTTTATGGTATTGTATACACGTGTAAAGGTAATATTTAATACTGAAAGAAGAAAATGTTATGAAAGCTTGAAGGTTACTTTATATTTGTTGTCTAAATTATCATATTAACTTGTACCATTTTTTTCATTTTCATTACAACTTTTAATTGATCTTTGTTGATTGGACAATAGCTAAAAGTTTGCTTTGTTTTGTAACATTATATGGTGCTGTTCCAAATAGAATTATAATAAATAATTTTAATTTTTTTTTTAAGATTTTCTATATTTATGATTGTTGTTGGTTGTTATGGTTATCTTGCAAAAAACTGCATATGATTTCTGTTTTGACAGTTACCCATGAACTCAGGCACTCTTAGTTTTGCCATTACAAGTTTAATGTAATAAAACAATGTTTTTTCCCCATGCGTTTCAGGACTGGAAATAACTCATTATCAATTTTTTTAATAAATTGGTTTTTATTAAAACATTTAATCTGTCCAGTATTTATTTATATTCAATAATAATTTATTTATTAAATTGCATTATTATTAACATTATATTCTTCAGTCATTGTCAAATATACAGAAGGTGCTTAACTATTTTGCTTGTGTATATAATAACACAAACAATTAATAATTAGTATTTAATCAGTGACAATAAATTGTCTGCCCAAAATAAGTGAGTCCATATTAAATAAAACCAAATGTCACTGTTTTAATTTGATATAACTGTTTTTTACAGAGCATGCTATTTAAAGTATATGTTATTTGTCTGGCTATGGATATATACATTGTTGAATCATTTATAATATCTCAGGTTTGCTTTATATATGGTATCAGTAGGAAACAAACAATTAAGATCTAAAACTCTGTCAATGTATGTGTGTGTATTTGTGTGAATGTAATAGTAAAATAAGGATGGTTAGGACAAGCTAGACATTATCAACTGTTTCTTTTCTAAGGTATGTATAACTGATATTGTAGATATAATAACTTATGTTTTGAATTGTAGATCTGCTCGAAGTGCCGACAAAATGCATTTCATCGAATGTGACCTTGGATGTAAATGCTAGTGTGCTGTATATTGACTTTGAAGGCAGGTCTGATGGCGATTCTATTAGGAAGTTGTTAAGTCAAGTTAAACCAAGACAGTTGGTATGTATATGTAATCATTGTAAAATACTGTTATGAAAAAACAAGACTTTATTAGGTTCATGTTTTTCAAAATATACACTTTTAGGCTGGTGGAAATACACTTAACATTCTGTGACAGTTTGGATGTATCGTGTTCCATTCCTGTAGTGAAAGGAAAGAGTTGTTTGTTTAACAACACTGCAACACATCGTTTTCTATTCAGCGGTTGTTAGGTGTCAGACATATGGTGTTTTACAGCTCATGGTCTTTAGAGAAAAACATCTACTGCCACATAGGCTACTCTTTCCAATTAGCAGCAAGGGATCTTTTATGTGCTATTTCCCACAGGCAAGACAGCTCATATCAAAGTTTCTGATAAACCAGTCATACACCTACCCATTGAACATTGTGGAGCACTCACTTTGTGTTGGAGCCATGTCTCAATCAAGATTTGATATCTTTACCTACCAGCCATGAGTCTGACAGCTTAACCACTGTGCCACCATGATCAGTCTCATTCCTGTATTGAGGATCTAAATTTGCTGAATGTCTTCAATGCTGTTGAGGTTGTCCTATAATATACACACTTGTTTGATGGTGGGGAGGTCAGGGCTTAGTGCTGACCTTGGTAGTGTGATGTTTCTGCTGCATATATATTTCATTTCATGCTTACTCATACTTCGTTTACTTTGAACAGCATGTAATCATTTCAATCAGTATTTTATCTTAGAGAATTTGTGAAATTTTATCACCATTGTTTTAGTTTAACCAATATTTATTCCATTTACTGGTTGGATTGGTCGACAGGCTATAAGCCTATATTACGAACTTTCCCTACATTTTATACATACAAACTGAAACAATGTGACAGACTAAATACATATGATAACTAACAATAATAAAACTTAATAGTAGCTAACAAACATAGAAGTGAGTTACAGAAAGGTAAAGGACCATTTCATAGTATTTGTTTCATGTCGGACAGGACATTTACAGGCTTTTTCCATTATAGAAATTATTCTGGGTAATTTTCAAAAGGTTTGAACTGGTCAAAGAGGCAAGTACTATAGAACCACTTTATAGGGTAAAAAAATTAAATCTTTGGATTTACTTTCTCCTCAAAATGAGGCCAGAAAATTCGTGTCAAGACAGGACAAAAAGTGAAGTGTGTTTTTTGGAATGTTGGGAAAGTGAAATGTTAATTCCAGCCACATGGTATTCATAAAATTAAGCCAAGTAATTTTGTTCCTCTACATCATAGGTAGGTTTTGAAAGAAATTTTGGTTTCTTAACTCAAGTAAAGCCGAGGTGTGGTGGGGGATGTGTAAAAAGTTCCCACTCGGCCAGCATGTCGGACAGGACACTTTTTCACTTGGTGTAAAAATGACTAAAAACACACATTATTAGTATAAAATAAATTTTATATTCAAAATTGTACATTTTCAAGTGGTAAAATCAAGAAAATATTATCAGGAATTAAATACAACAGGAGAAAACTAAGAAAAATATGTGTCCTGTCCAAGACTGATTTCCATGGTTTTATATGAAAAAACTAATTTGCATAATTAAGAGGTAAACATTTTGACCCCAAGTTTGGCTTTCAAGTCAGTTACAACTTGACATATATACATGTATGTATCTAACGCATCCAATTGGTATTTTGCTTAGATTCAAACCTTTACATTTTTTATACCACTTCACAAATACCATGAAAAGGCTCTAAAGTATGTATAGAGAAATAAGGCTGGTAGAGAAAATATAAAACTGTGCTTTTATGTTTTGAAATGTTCAGGGTTTACAATAAAGTCATGAACGGATTTTAAAATGTCACCATTATTTTAACCACTAACCACTATGTCCAAAGTGTATTGTTGGTTTAGCTTCTATACAAAATGAGAATAGGGTTCATAAGAAATTTATTGTGGCTTATCTAATGTTTTTCACATTTACATGTATAATATGTAGTTTGTTGTGAGTTCTTTGTATAATCATTTCATTCAGTATTTTGTCCCACATTATTTGTGAACATGCAATAAGATGATACTTGCTAATTATAAATATTTAATATAAAAATAATCATACTATACTCTAGATATAAGTTGCTTATCTAAGGGGTGATTTACAGTTAATAACATTTTCCTATTCATACTAAGTGTATGCTACTTGGTGCGGTGGGTGGGTGGGGGGGGGGGGGAGATCAAGACCAGCATATAAATGTAAACTAATATTTAAAATATTTGTTGAAATTGTTTTAAAAATCTACATTTTTGTGTGATTGAATTTGGGGGAGGTAGGAAGGATCTGAAAACTTGTACTCGATTTACGAGTAGAAAAATCTTGATGATAGTGAATAAGATCTGATGTTTACTGTATTGTTTTACAGATATTAGTGCATGGAACAATTGAGGCAACTGATGCACTAGGAGACTATTGCCAAACTCATGGCTATGTAGAAGGAAAGGTGTTCAAGCCAAAAGTTGGAGAAATTGTAGATGCTACTACAGAAAGTCATATTTATCAGGTATTAATAAGAATGTGCTAAACAGTGATATTTGAGAAATGTTTATTCACTGTAATATTTACCAGGTATTGACAGGAATGTGCTACACAGTGATATTTGAGAAATATTCATTTACTGTCATATTTATCAGGTATTAATAAGAATGTGCTACACAGTGATATTTGAGAAATGTTAATTCACTGTCATGTTTACAAGGTATTGATACGAATGTGCTACACGTGATATTTGAGAAATGTTTATTCACTGTCATGTTTACAAGGTATTGATATGAATGTGCTACATGTGATATTTGAGAAATGTTCATTCACTGTCATGTTTACAAGGTATTGATACGAATGTGCTACACGTGATATTTGAGAAATGTTCATTCACTGTCATGTTTACCAGGTATTAATACGAATGTGCTACACATGATATTTGAGAAATGTTTATTCACTGTCATGTTTACCAGGTATTGATAGGAATATGCTACACAATGATATTTGAGAAATGTTCAATCACTGTCATATTTACTAGGTATTGATAGGAATGTGCTATGTAAAGATATTTGAGAAATGTTTATTCACCGTCATATTTATCAAGTTTTGAGAGTAATGTGCTACACAATGATATTTGAGAAACATTAATTTTAAATGAGTCGGATGTAGTTCAGAGGTTGAATGTCTATTTGAGGTACAATGGGTCGCCAGATCAATCCCCATTAGACAACCTGTTGGTCTGTTTCTCATTCAAGCCAGTGGTCCACAGCTTCTGTAACAAAGGCCTTGGTATGTGCAGTCCTATCTCTGGGAACATGTATATTTATTGAACCCCAGTCACACTGTCAGATATTGAGGGCTATGTATTAGTACGTTTTTAAAACATAGCAAAATGGCAATATACATAGTAAAATGTATTAGATATGGCAATATACATAATGATGATTGCTCCAGCCACATTTGTTTTAAACATGTTCAAAATAAATGTAGGGTTTGGATATATACTTAGCATGTAACTTCTAAAATGTAACAAAATATATTAAAACATACTTATAGCTATACCTGAAGGCCCACTAAGTACTACTGCATATTATTTATGCTTTACTATGTTTTTACTACATCTTACTACGTTTTATTAGGTTTCAGTAGGTATTGCTTGGTATCACTTTGTATTAGTACGTAATACTTTGCGTAGCTATTTTACTACATTTATGGTGGCAAGGTAATGGTGGTATAGGTTCAAGTCTAGGCTCCCTGGTGCCTCTTTTGCCTCTTCTGGTACCACCCTGACATCTGGACATCATGAATTTGTAGCACTTGTAAAAGTTCTAGCAGTTAATCACTCTGGAAGTCGGAATGGGTTAGATTTGACTTGTCAGTGTGTGCACATTTATGTCCAGTTTGCTGGCCCTGTAGTAATCCCTAGTAAAAACCTACTGAATTGTATAAAAAACATACTAATTGCTAGTGAAAGGATGACACTGAGCCACTTTGATAGCCAGATGGGATGATACGTAGTAAAATGTAGCTAAATGTAGTGGAAACCTACTAGAAACCTAGCAATCCGTTTATGGTGCTAGTAATACCTGTCCCTCAGTACCTGATGGTGTGACTGAATTCACCAATGAATGTAGCTATAAAATACCTTAACAGACTGAATGTAGTTACAAAATACCTTATTGAACATAGCAAATTGAATTATCTTCTCCTGATAATACATACATGTAGATACCACCAGGGGGAGACACAATCTACCCATCAACCTTTTCATTTTCTACGCCACTGAGAATGGCTGCTCATGTTTGAATGTGGTTGATGTTGCTTATTACTTTATCTGCTGTTGTCCAATACCTTTTCCCTTTGAAGAGTGAAGTCACTAATGTTTTTTGTGATTAATCGTTTTGGGAAGCTTTCCTGTGTTTTCTTTAACAAGGAAGCTCTTACGATAGTGTGTGTTTCTTTTTTTATATTATTGTTGTTTTCTTTTTTCTTTTTTCTCTGTAAGTTGGTTAAAGAAAACTGCTTTCTTTTAGGCTTAACGCATCTCATGAAATTTTATTTTCACTTTTGTGCTTTTCTCTGCTTTTATTCTTTTCGTTATCTGACTATTACTTGCGAGTTATGTTGTCAGTTTCACTTAACATTGATTTTTGTTGTTCTGGAGGGAGAAAAACGTGATGAAAAAGATAGGTATGGAGATGCTCAGGGAGCGGTCCAAGCTAGTTAGAAAAAGATTCCCTCTGTTTTGTTCGATAAAACTTAGAGGAAGGTTTCTATGATAACGGCAGCAACCATAGGTCTTAGGAAACAGCTTATCTTGAAGATGGTGGTATCCAGCGACATCACACTGTTAAGGAAAGTTCTTTCAAGGCTTGGCATTTGGAGACTTTTCAATCATTCCTTCAAAACATATATACCAGGCGATTGGAGTGCTTGGTTTCGTTAGGTGATGGGAAGAGAAGTGGATCCCTTATCGGAAAATATAATTGATTCAGTTTTATTGTTCCTTTAACTGGTTTGAGAAAGAAAGCTTGAAATTGGTACTACTTTTAAACAATGTGGTGGTCAAAACTTCTCTGTGAACCTGGTGTACTTGAACTTGAAGTAGTTTTATGACGTGCCCACGTCCAGTTTGGTTCGGGCACGCTCTCCATGGGCCCAGTGTCATTAGACAAGGGCACTGGGTCCAGGGAGAAAAGATAGAAGAAAGGGAGAAAAGGAGGGGTTAACTTAGTGGTTATTATTACTGCTTTAGTGGTTAAAGGGGGGACCTTTATTGATATAAATTTAGAAGACGAGGAATATTGAAATTTTGATGATTGATCTAAATATTAGAAAAATAATAAACCGGGGATAATTTAAAATTTGGAACCCCCCAGATAAACACCGGCAAAATGACCAGGAGGCACTTCCCCCAAAATGAGGGGTTTTTTCTCATGGGGAGTATCCTAAGAGCTGCCCATTGATCCGGGAATCGGATGTCGCTACCCTCCTAGGGTTAAAGGAGGAGGGGGATGAGCCCACCTAGCAATTTTCCTACGCCTACATCCCTAGCGCAGACCCACCCCCGTTCCCCCCTCCCCCAAAGGACGACCACCAACCCCCCAATCGCCAGTAAGCCCATCGGAGCCTTCCCACATTGGTCACAGGTAGGAAGAGATTTGAGTGCTGTTTGATTTGCCATTTCTCTTCCTTTGTTGAATGTTAAAGGTATTGCGAGGTAGTTGTTGTTTTCTGATGAAGCTGCTTGATTGCGTCCGGCACAAGGGCGGTGCAAAACGTATCTCCGTCCCATAGAGAGGTATTGGTTTGCCTAACACATCCACAGACACCCTCACAACTTTAATGTATGCACCCCCAGATGTCCAGCATAATACAAGTAATGACAGTATTGTCCGAGAGTGCACCCACCTGGATAGCTGGCTGCAACAGCGGCTCAATTACCCGCCTCCTACAGACAGACTAGCCAGGATTTACGAATATTTAAAAAAAAATTAAAAGAACACACCAGATAAAAGATTAATTACGATGACTTTTATAATATAAAACATTGTATTTAAAATTATGCACAAGGTTAAAATTTCAGATTTAAAACAAATCTTCAGATTCCTGCCAGTTTCCCATTATTTGATAAAATTCTGAAATTAAAAACTATTACATGTTATATCATACAAAGCACCCCCCCCACGGAAATGCCGGCTGCCCCTACCGGAGGGTGTGTGCACACAGTAGTCAGCCAAGTGGGGGGGGGGAGAGAGAATAAAATTGTTAAGTCGTATGTTGTGATTATAATACGTCTATAAAGACTGTGCCTATAGGCTTATTAAGAGTTTAGTTGAAAGGAAAGGAAATAATAGAAAGGGGAGATAATCTCACGGGAGACAATCCACGGTCTCCATGCTATATTAAGTTTTAGTAATTAGTTTTATTTAGAGTATTATCTTTATTTTAATTTTATAATAAAGATTAAAGAAGGGCAATACATGGTGGGAGGTGACCCTTAAAAAAAACTTGGCTATTCTAGGCGGCCCGTCCCGCACCCAAGTAACCTCGACGGAGGATAAAGTGTGCACTTTCAAGGTTTCAGGTCCGGGACGGGTCGAAACTTGGTGTTACATGATCTAATAACCTTTATAGTGTAGTGGCCGGGACTGAAAAAAGGCCTTATGTTAAAGGGAATGTCTGAGTAACTTTCCATTCCTGAAAAATAATGGAGACAAGGCCCGATAGGGCCGAGTCCCATTATTATTCACGAATGGAGAGTAACGAGGATCATTCCCCTACTTGAAATACACCATTATAAAATATTATGAATCAAATACGTAACATTAGTGGTTCTGGGGGTAATAAAGTAATGGGTTTTTGTAACGTCTCTTAGTCAAAATACTAATTTAACGGAAAATAACCATTTGTTATATAATGCTACCCTGTTGAGAGCCTCATTTTTCAACCTGGGCTGTGCGTGTGCATTATGCCTCACATGTGCGTTCAAGTCTCCATTATTTTAGCTATGTGGAATAAACACATAATTTTGGTTGGACCTTAGTTTGAGTTTGGCTGTCAACGAGACAGGTTGTGACGACGATGTGTCTATTTTAATGCAGAATGGAAAAAGTTTGACCCATTCCACCGTTTCCCAACTATTTTTTTTAAAGTTCATTTTTGGCATACACTTTGAAGTTAGGGTTAGGGTCGGGATTAGATTTTCCTAATTTTAAACAAACAAAAAACCAAAGTAATGTTGAAATTTTCATAGTCCACATTTACCAACAATAAATTGACATTTTGAATCCTCCGTGTATTTTCCTCTAAAATAGTGATTTTTCAGATAATAATATCAAGACACATCAGTTATTAAGACTACTTCGCTTCATTTCATTAGAACTCGCAACATTCAGATTTCATAATCTTCAGTTATTTCCGTAGAAAAAGCACGCCTATCTATTTATAAGTTCTAAATTTTGATTATATTGTAAGAGAGAACTGTGGCCAAAGCAGAAAAGGTGCAGGTCACTCTTACAATGTATTCGTGTGAGCTGAGGGTCCTGGGTTCAAACATGGTGGTCCCACCAAAACATTAACGTGAAAAATGAAAAATAAGTATCCATTATTTCTTAGTAATGGTGAATTATTAAATCATCGCTCCATTCCTGAAAAATAATGTGTGTATTTTAATTTGGGAGAGACCCCTACCAGAAGTATAACAAGCTGAAACTGGTCTCATTTGAACCGTATGGATGCCTAATTTTTGAAAACTGAGGTTGTAGTTGTTGAAATTCTGCACAACATGGTGAATTAACCCTTTGAGTGCTAGAACATAAGAAAAAAGGGCTATTTTTAATATTTCCTTATTTAATTCAATAGACAGTTAATTAACCCCTTCTGTGACATGTGCGCAGTTCGAGTGAAAAATTTCATTTTTCCAAAATCGGCATTTTGATGCAAAATTTAATTGATAACATGGAAAATTGTAGAAAATATCAAGGTTACTATTAGAAACTGAGATTATGCAAGGTAGTTTCATGTTGCCAAGGGTTAAAAGACCACTTAAATGTTATTAATTTTTACGATTTTGGACCAAAATCTTACTTTATTTTCAATTTGGTTGACATTTCATATGTTTTGAGATATTACGTGCGGTTTGTTATTAGCAGAGGTTTTAAAGACCCCAAAATGTAACTTTCTCTGTACCATGATATTATTAGTTTAATGAAGACATTGGTGGCATTGTCGTTCCTTATCTTTTGTTATAGCATCATGGCACCTCTTGTACATGGCTTGATTTATATTCTCTATTTCAAGATGTTGACGTTAAACAGAGGATCATCACTCATTGTTTAGGTTCAATTAGGCCTATTGAACAGGTAGGTTTTTAAAAAGAAAACAAATGATGTTCCCATAATAGAAGATAAGATAATCAATAGCCAGCATGTTAAAACAATGTGCTGTATGCATCATGTAAATGGTATATGCATGGCCATGGGGTACCACTAGTGAAAGTACTCTGCATGCTCAGTGGCTACAAATCATGATTAGTGGTGGATCCCTTCAGTTAGTGTAATGTTATGTGAGGACAGGTGTCATTGCTACAAGTAGTTGATTAGGCTCCACATCCAGTACCGCATTCTGACCCTCATTCATAATTATATCCCAAATTCCACATAGTTGCTGTAATTCAGCAATATGGCCTATCCAGCTGAAATTAAATAGAAACCCTTCTGTTGCAAGCAATCAAGATGGACCTAACTGAAGAACCCCTTGAGAAGAGAAGAAAACTCAGTGAAATTTGTGTAATATATGATCAGACTTTAAATGACACATCAGTAGACAATCCATTCATAAGAAATCCAAAACCTGATGGAGTAGAAGCTGTTCTTCAAGCTGCAGAAATACGCCAGGACGCTGTGCATGAGAAGTTGTCTAAGATCAAAGATGGTATTTTAAATCAGACTGTTACTTTTAGATACCATAATAAAGTAGGGCATCGTATATAACCGCAAGTAATCTGAAGTATGTACAATATAATCTTAGTGCTTCTGCGAATAATACGGCTGACAATGCTGGTGATGAAACTGGTGCAGAATTTCAACAACTACAACCCCAGTTTCTAATAACTGGACATCCATACGGTTCAAATGAGACCAGTTTCAGCTTGTTTTACCTCCGGTAGGGGTATCTACTAAAATAAGGCCTTTTTCAGTCCTGGCTACTACAGGTGCTAAGAAGATGGTCACAAATTCTAAGGTAATTAAGAGGCACTATTAAGGTTAGCGGCAAGTGAGTGAACACCGTCACACCTATTATTATGTACATGTATGTATACATTTTTATGTCTGTATACGGATGTACTCCTATTTTATGTTATATTTGGTAGTAATTTTACACTGTGATGAAACATTGTTTAACTCATTTGTATTTTTATTGTATATCCTGCAAATCCCATCTTGTAACTATGAAAATATTGTTCATATTCCTCATATACCATTGTACAATGGTCTGAGAGTGATACAGTTCTTGTTCATATAGACTACTCATGGTTTTTAGAGGAAACCTACCATTTACGAAAGGATTGTTTGTTTAATGACACTCCAGCACGTTGTTTATACAGCGGCACCGGCCCTGGTGGTGCTGTGGTTAAGCTATCGGACTCGTGGCTGGTTGGTACTGAGATCAAATCTCAGTCGAGGCATGGGATTTTAAATCTCAGTATCGGCTCCAACCTAGAAGGAGTTCTCCGAAAGGCTCAGTGGGTATGTGTATACCACTTACACCGACCAGTGGTCCACAACTGGTTTAATAAAGGCGGTGGTAGGATAGTGCATATAAAAGATCCCTTGCTGTTTATCGTAGAGTAGCCACTTTAGTGTCTCTCCTACCAACACTAACCTCTGTCCTGGACAGACAACACAGGAAGCAGAGTAGTGAGCCCAGGACAGCGTGCTTGAACCTTAATTGGATATAAGCACGAAAGTAAATACAACCAACCAACTTATACAGTGGCTATTAGGTGTCACACATTTGATGTTTTGCGACTCATGGTCTTCAGCATCAAGGAGTCTTTTATACTCCGTTTACTATTCAGTGGAATTGTGTTAACAGATGATGAGTTTGTTTTAATCAGGAAAGTCGATTCACAGTGTCTGTACTCGTATATTTTGTTCTACACTTCAGATACTGAATACTCAGCATTACCACTATGGGTTGGTGTTTCATTTCGTGTTTACTAAATGAATATTATTTTAGATTTTTGACTTTTACCTAAATCTATACCACGACCAAACAAATTTTATTTCGGTATTTCTGTCATTAGCCGAATGTAATTTAAATGAAGCTTTAAAGTATGTTATCATTGCTTTCTACTGCTGTTACTGTGGACATTGGACGCCTAAGTTACATGTTCGTCTGCCCTGGCGTTATCTAAGTAGGTTTGCAGATCTCGATATTGATTTCACAGCCTATCACTTTCTCAACTGCAGCTTTTTTGCCCTGATCTTGCTGACATTTTCCTCTGATGACCAGTGAGCAGCCAGCAACTAATAAGATTTTCATCAAACCTCCCAGGTCCAAATTGGATTTCAAGTCAATCATTGAAAAAATTGCGTCTTATTCTGCACTAATGATCCCCGAGTCGCCTTGATGTAGCGGTCACTGAAAAAAGCCTCTAGTGGATTTTCTTCAAATCAAAGAAAAGAGAATCTGCATTGAGAAACAGCTCTGGCATTGGTTGGAGACAGTTGGTGTTGTTTATCGCACTACACGAGCCAAGAATGAACAGTCTGGAAGGCCGTCGTCTGCAGTGCTCGCTACCTACCCACCATGTTGATGGAATGAATTCCAGTCGGGTTACCAGGGCGACTGAACATCCGGATTAGAATACTATTAAAAATACATATCTTGGCGTGTGTGTGTGGGGGGGGGGGGTGTAAAAATATACATACCTTAAATTATAAAGTCACAAACAAAATGTCCAAAACAGAAATTGTTTTAATTGTATGGCAAATAAAGCTATGTTAAAAACACAGACCCTAAATTCAAAGCAAATGTATTTTGTTTAAAATCCATGTTGAGGTCTAAAAATGCCAAGACTACCCGAAGTATTAGATGATCGAATCAATGTCATAGGATTTTCTAAAATCAGACCTCTCAAGTCTCACGGTTTTGCTGTGAGTCTAACGGTAAGCCGCGAACATCTCACAGTTTTTTTTCGAAAATCTCACGTTTTTCTCTTGCGATAAAAATCTATTATAGTTAAAACAATGTCCCGCTCCTTTATTGCTTTTTACACAAAAGAACGACCATTTTATTTTGCTTAGCACTTGATTATGTATGAATAGGTCAATTTCCCGGTTTTTACTGAAATCTCTCGATTTGGGGACTTCAGTGTCCAGGTTTCCAGTGTCTCAATATTATAAACAAAACAAAAATGTGTTTAGTCATTTGCATATAGCGTATTAATACTATCAAACCCAAGAAATATAGTTGCATGTAATCTTAGATGAAGTAATGTTGGATCGTCTTTAAAATGACCTTCAAATAATTTAAAATATTCATCACGTAAACACGAAAGGTTTTATTCATACTTCACCAGGTATGGGGATTTTAATCTCGATACATGCTCCAACCCAGAGTGTGTGCCTCGCAAGGCTCAGTGGGTAAGTGTATATCACTTGTACCGATCAGTGGTCCACAACTGGTTTATCAAAAGCCGTGGTATGTGTTATTTGTGGGATAGCGCATATAAAAGAACCTTTGCTGCTAATCGGAATGAGTAGTATATGTGGCGGTAGTGGGATTCCTCTAAATGACCTTCAGTCGCAAAACACCATGCGTGACACCTAATAGCCGCTGAATAAACAGTGTGTTGAGGTGTCAAACAAACAATCCTTTCCTTTCGAGTAAGTGTCATAGAAAAACAAAATTGATTATACATTGACATAGTTCTAATGCCATAGTTGCCATCACAAAACAGACAACAGTAGCGGGTCCAGAAAATCCATTTGGGGGAGCCAATAATATGATGCCGGATTCTTTAACGTTACAATAATAATAATAATTTTATAATCGCAACATTTAGAGGGGCCCGGGCCCCTGTGACATTGGACAATGCAGATAACGCTATTGGACAATGCAGATAACATCAAGGCATGGCAATATTAAATACATACGGTCAATATTAATATTGCATTAAAAACTATTATTATTATTTATTCTTTACTATTATTATTATTTATTCATTATTATTATTACTCATTATTTTATTTTTTTAATTATTTTTTATTATTATTATTATATGGTGACTAAGTCTAAATAAACAATAATTACTGTCCCTTTTTACCCTTCTTTTAGTACTGTATTTAACTTTTTCGGGTTTCTTTCCGTCTCATGTCATTGGGCAGACATTTATAAAGTAAATACTGTTTACATTAGAAATCTGAAAAATCTTAACTTTAAACAAGAGTCAAAACAAAAGTTTGTGTAAAATTTTAAAGGAATGTAGAATATACCAGATACAAATATATCAATAAAATTACTGTTCTTAAAAATCTATTTATAAATAATGTAGATACATTTTATGAAAAAGTCAATTTTGTGAAACTGCTACAAGATATAAAACTGAAGAAAAAAATGAAATAATGTTTAGTTGTATACTTATTATATTATTTTATATGCTGCATATTCAAGTTTAAATATATATTTGAAAAAGAAAAACAGTGAATCGAATTTTAATATAATATGCGAACAACACCGAGACACACGAGACAGATATTTTAAAAGCAATCGGTGTACAGATTAATAATATAATAACATACCCAACTATAGTCCAGTCAAAATATTTTTCAGAGAGCACCTTTTTTTATGATTAAAATTCATTATTGACGTACTTGTGATGAAAATTAGTTTAGGAGTCTTTTTTATTCACACCTGTCGTTTGGCGGCCATCTTTAAAAATGGCCGCCATCTTGCATTATTTTGAATAATTGTCAAAATATCGATAACCAGAGGAGCGATTTTTATTTTTTAAACTACGATGCATAGGTATTCAAATACTAGTAATCTATAAATCATCTCATTACGGCATTTTAAAATTTATTATAGTTTTTTAAGTTTAACAGATTTTTGGAAATATAATGGTGTTGTGTATGTATATTGACATTTACACTATTGAACCCCAGAAACCCAGATTAAACGAAAGCTGTTTTTATGACCTGGATTCATTACTGTCATGCCTGTGATGAAAACTGGCATAAGAGTCTTTTCCCAAAATTTCCCATTCGGTCGCCATCTTTAAAAATGGCCGCGTTTAAATTTTATTGAATAAATATTGATATCTTTATAACTATTTAACCGATTTATATTTTTAAAATGTATTCATTTAATCTATAAATCACGTGTTTTATTTATATATATCCAAAAAATTTTGGACTATAATCGCTTTAATGATAATAATGTAAAATAACATTTTCAATTATTTCGAAAAAAAAAGGTAGGGCAAAGACAATTATTTAATTTATTTTAAGAGTAGAACTTGGCTTTTTTTTATTAAATTTATTTGTCATTTAATAATACTGGTTCAAACGCACTCCTAATCTTCATCATTGTCTTTCTCGGAAGATTCGAACATGATGGCTTCATTTTCATCCTCATCAGATTTGTCACTTACGAGTATGTATAACTGTATTTCATTTGGAAGCGCATATTTAGTGTGTATCAGAGGCTGCAACAGTTCATCCTTTACATCCCACCCGAACTTAACTGCCGTATTTCCAGTTTAAATAGTGTGTTTGAGCAAATTCAGAGCAGCCATAGCAGCTAGGTCTGTCTTTTTATTGACTCTAATACCGACGTGACTGGGCTCACTACAAAAAAAATAATAACTTTTTTTTTAAATAATAATTAAAAAAAGTTTTTAAATATTAAAACACTTTCGTATCACAACTAGGCATACATGGGTGGAGTTGTTGATTTTGAAACAGTTAGGTATTCTCTGCAAAATGCCGAAGAAATTGTGCTTGGAACTTTCACGACAAATAAATGGCAATTTGAGGGTCTTTTTTGTGCCCCCCCCCCCCCCCTCATTTCATCTCACATTTATGCTGGTTTCTGGGGTCAGTTAGGGTCCCTCTACACATCAAACACCTCAAACATTTTCGAACTCTCGCAACAATTAAATATCAACTGGCTCCCGGTCTAATACGACGGAGTTTGGGAAGAGGGAAGCATTGTTAAAACATAATTAAAATAGAATACTCATAAATATATAAAGTTAAACAAAATTCATAACGCGGGAAACATCGTCGGTCAGACCACGAAGCGGCCTGGTATACAAAGGAGCTCATGGAGACAGGCTACTGAGATAGCCATCACATGATGTGACCGAGTTTCTTGTCAAGTAAACCTGACCGTGGGTTCGGACAGCCTGCATGGCGAGTGTGAGGATATATCGCATGGTTCAACTCGAAATAACAAAAGGTAAATGGTCTTTTCTATCTGCAAGTCCAGCCCACTTGTTGAGCCCTGCTTAGGGGTCCGTGAAAAAAAACGTGTCGTGGTCAAAGATAAACGCTGACCGATAAAAAGAAGAAATAAAACCGTGTATTATATAGAAGACGTTGATCCCATGTTAGTTAACTCAGATATTATCTTGTTAATGTGTCAGGAACCCGCTGTAATAAACGTCTGTCGAATTACCATAACTAAACAGAATGAAAGGAAGAAAAGAAAAACATTGTAAAAAGAAATTAAATGTATATATAACAAATAAAGTTTTTATGGAAAATACCATTTGTATTAACATCGTATAATACCGCTTATATCAACTTCGTATAATACCACATTTATTAACACCGTATAATACCGCTTATATCAACTTCGTATAATACCACATGTTTTAACACCATATAATACCGCTTATATCAACTTCGTATAATACCATATGTATTAAAACCGTATAATACCGCTTATATCAACTTCGTATAATACCATATGTATTAATACCGTATAATACCGCTTATATGAACTCCGTATAATAGCATATGTATTAACACTGTGTAATATCGTTTATATCAACTCCATATAATACCATATGTATTAACACTGTGTAATATCGCTTATATCAACTCCATATAATACTATATGTATTAACATTGTGTAATATCGCTTATATCAACTCCGTATAATACCATATCTATTAACACTGTGTAATAGCGCTTATATCAACTCCGTATAATACCATATGTATCAACACTGTATAATAACGCTTATACCAACTCCGTACAATCACGATGTTAATGTATATTCATACGTTTTAATGGTCAAGAAAACCAATAAAATCATTATTGAACTTAATAGACCATTCCGTTACGGATAAAAGTAATAAATCCAAGATGGCCGACCAGAAAGACGATGATCATGAAATATTGACACCAGATCAATACATCAACCCATTTGTGACTTTTTATTAATGCTTTTAAAGTCAGTGAATGAAATCAATTATTTAAGTTTGAAACAGATAATTTAAAGTTTGTTAATAATTGAAGTTATAGATGAAGACCTTCAAAATCCAAGATAGCCATTACAAATTTTTAAAATCTCAACATTAATCAAAATATCAACTCAGTTTGGGTTTCTTTATTAATGCTTTGAGATTTGAAATGGATCATTCTAATTTCGTCAAAAATGAAAGAAATCACAGGTAAAGACTTAACAAAATACAAAACAAATGTCTATTTACATGAAATTGTAAGACTCATTAAGATATCTTTACACGTTTTTAACATATAATCTAACTTGTTAAGGCTTGTTGATTAAATACAATATATTGCATTACATTTAAACCATTTCAAATAAAAGAAAAATCAAATCAACATATCTTCTAAACATTCTGAAAAGAAACAATCATTTTTAATATTCATCACCATTATGACTGTGATCAAATAAATAATTAACTTGAAGATGTTCCTCAGAATGATCACTGTCAGTGTTGATGACGTCCTGGTGGACAACTGGAGGACTGTGACCCAAATTCCTCATAAAGCTAAAACAGCTCAAGGTGTCCATCGGAAAGGTGCTAGTCGTCACCGTCCTTCGCAGTAGGGCTATAAGCTACATGTTAAACAGATGCTTTCAAATAGAACATGTACGCATTGGATAAGAACACCCAATTCCATATTCTGATGGTGTCATCTTCTGAACTACACTTTTCTTCAACTATCGTATATTAAAGTTTGTCTACACTGTTGAACTTTCTGGATTCATGCAATGCACAGATTGCTGACCAAAGAGTGGCTTACTTCATGTTTCAGTGGACAGTAGGATAAAAGAGTACACTTGTGCATTTTACGGATCTCAAAAAATCATAAGTGTATACAAACTTCAATATATGATGAAGAAAGGCATAGTTCAGAAGATTGCTCCATCAAGCCCTATCAGAATGTGGAGCTGAGTGTTCTCCCCTGCTCACATTTCCTACTTCAAGGCATCCATCTTGCAATCTGCGAGACTGCTGTATAGGAGTGGTGCGGAGCACATATTTATGTAGATGATGTCTGCACTGCAATGTATGGTCATTGCTGGCATCATTCCTATGGACATATGGAGCCCCTTTGGTTTTATAAAGAATTTGGGTCACAGTTTGTAATCAGAGATGCTCCTGATATCAGCCACGAGGTGCGCAACTCTGACAGTGATCATTCTGAGGAATATCTTCAAGTTAATTATTTATTTGATGACGGAGGCAATGGAATATTAAAAATGACTGATTGTTCTATTTCAGAATTTTAGAAGACGTATTGATTAGATTTGTCTGTTATTTGGAATGGTTTATATGTCATGCTAGATATTGTATTTGATTAACTGACCTTGAAAAGATGGTTTATTTGCATAAAATGTGTGATATCTTAATGGGTTTTACAATTTCATGAAAATAGATATATCTGAATTCACTGTCTTGGATTTTTGAGGTCTTCACTTTGCTTGATTTATTTAAATTTTTACCACATTTGAATGTTGAATGATCCGATTAAAATATCAATGTCTTGTTTGATTCACTGAATTCAAAAGCATTAATAAAGAAGTCGAAATTGAGTTGATATTTTGATTAAATGATGAGATTTTATGAAAATTATATTTTTTTTCTTGGTGGCTATCTTCGATTTTGGAGATCTTCATCTATGATTTTTAATCATTAGCCAACTCTGAATGACCTGTATCAAACTTAAAAGATTTATTTCATTCAGTATAAACATGAATGAAATCACGGTACTTACTTTTAATTTCCATGAAATGTTGTTTGTATGTATACTAGTGCATCTGTATGGTCTTTCTTCAGATGCACTAGATCAAACACAATATCTGGTGTTTTAATATACCATGGTGGAAGAACAAAATACGAAGGAGTTTCCATTATATCATTAAAGGAGATGTTGGAAGCAGATAAAATCTGCTTGATACAAAGACCAAATGTGCGAATAGCATTTGGCCTCGCATCAAACGACTTCATATATTTTTCTTCCAATACCAAGTCATGAGCAGGATGTTTTGGCAATGATTTCAGTTTAGAAGCATACTGAAGAGACTGTTGTGTATGGGATCAATCATCTGCAAGAAAGACATGCGAGCCGACCCATACACAATGCATCCATAATCTAATTTAGACCTTACAAAAGATCGACACAGACGGAGCAAAACCTTTCGGTCTGCTCCCCATTCTGTATTACCTATAACCTTTAAAATATTAAGAGCCTTTAAT
>JAULBS010061579.1:0-22856 GCA_032355785.1 Symmetromphalus regularis | reverse complement strand
GGTACATGCATAACAGTTATTCACTTACTGTACACAACCTCTGAATTTGTCCACGGCAATCTGTAATTTACAGTGGAGATTGCAACAGAGGTTTTCATTCTCTGCAGAACTTTTTTTTTTTTACTGCAGACTTATTTTTTTTAAAAGATGTTTTATTTTTTTATTAAGAATAAAGTATACTTTATGCTAAAATTGCTGTGGATAATGCTGTGGACACTATTTCTCCACAGCATTTATTTTGCAGTGGACATTTTCTTAATTGCAGGGGTTGTGTATATATTTCAAATCCACTTAGTATTAATGGTGTACCTTTATCTTTATTTGCTAGAACCAAAACTAAATAATTAAACCTACTACACTATCAGAGTCTATCAAAACAACACTGATCTTTGAACTGATTTCACAATTTTTTTTTCTTCAAATTTTAGGCAAGGAAATCTTGGTTGGCGTTGGAAAACGGACCAATGAAAATGGTGCTCAAGCTGTTGTCGATGCCTTTCCGGAATACCCAGTTACCCCAATCAACATAGCGGATCTTGATATCCTGCATCTTAAGAATGCTATCAATGTAGCAGGGAAGGATATCCTAGCAATATGTGGTGGAAAAGCAGGCAAATCAATTCGTGAAGTAAGTTTGCAACCCCGAAATTGTCCACAGCAATATGCAATGCCATGGAGACTGCCGCAGAGTTTTTCATTCTCAGTGGCAGTTTTTTGTTGTGGACTAAAAAAAAATTTCAAGGGGTAGTTTTTTGTTATTATTAAAAATAAAGTATATTTTACGCTAAAACTGCCGTAGAAAATGTTGTTGACTCTATTTCTCCATAGCATTTATTTTGGTGTGGACATTTTCTTAATTGCAGAGGTTGAGTTTGTCATCCTTATTTTATTGTCTTAGATGTACAATGTATCATCATGGTGGAATCTTCATTCATATATGTACTGGTATTACCAATACCATACAGTCTTGTCATAAAAAGTTTTAAAATATAATATTATATTTATTTTTATTTAAGGACACAGGGTACATGTAAAGGGTTAAACAAAAATTAAAATTTTCTGACGACAAACCAGAACATTGTTTATTCCATGGCTTTAAGTGTCAGACATAGAGTATTTGCAACTCATGGTCTTCAGAGGAAACCCATTACTGCCACATAGATAGACTACTGTTTCTGTATACCTCTTGAGCTACAGTGCTAAACATATACTGTAGTTAATAACAATTTTTTTAAACAACCTGTCGAAGATGTTAAAACATTTATTCATTTGTTTTGTTTAACAACACCACTAGAGGACATTGATTTATTAATCATCTGCTATTGGATGTCAAAAATTTAGTAAATTGTGAAACATAGTCAAGTGTGACCTAGCCTTCGATGGGTATTGAACCATGTTCTTCTGCTTGAAAGTCCAGTATCCTACCAATGTTGCAAATATTTTTTTTATAGAGTATGACAATTCAGGGGACAATATTTCGAAATCTGAGGTAACTGGAAGTTGGTTCACGTGGTTTTTATCTAGGTAACCCATAGTTTGGTTATGTTAATTATATTTGCGTAACATGTGGGTTACCTGATCAGTTACCTCAAAGTTAAGTTGAAATTATGTTTTAAATAAATAATTTTTAGCTCAAACAAAGTTAAAACAAAATACAAAAGAAAACAATTAATACAAGTTTATTTTTAAATGTTTGCTAAAGTTAGCTATGTTTATTTTTTATTGTATTTTTTTATATTTTTAATGAACACTTCCAGATTCCTTTTTTCATTTCGCACTGTCCAAGCTACTTTCACTTTATCTACAGATATGTTCCAAATGTTTGTTTTTAAAACTTTTGTAAGACCTGTTTATGTTAAACCCATTTTCAGCATTTGTAAAATCCAATATTATGTCAGCATAATTATATTCCTAAAGAGAAGTAGCAGCAGATAATTTAGCCGTCTCCAGTGTCTGTGGACATTTCATTAAAACTTTTGACTCGACTCTATACTCAGCATTTTTAGTTTAGACTGGTATCAAGTTACAACTTATGCAATATAACATTGTCTACTGGTTCACTGCGCATCAAGTATCTAAAAATCAGTCTGAAACATTTGTTGGAAAACTTGAACATCTGCGTGAATAAACTTCCTGTAATTGTGAAGTTTGCAACTTTTAGTTTTTGAACGTCTACAGGTCACGACATAACCAGTTTGCGGTTAGCGTAAATTTAATTTTGCATAACCGACATGTGAACAGAATGGCAGTTCACGTGAGATATTATGCCCTTCAATGTTATGGGCATTTTGCTCATGATATTGCTTGAATATATGGATTTTAAAATAAATACTACTTGCTTTGACAGTGGGCAGGTAATAAATAGAATACTAAATACAGATATTGTTTATAATACAACTCATATTTTAAAATGCAGAAGTTGTATAAACAATATTACATTGGATGTCATTTAGTATTCTCTGTACATAATAAATGTTTTTAATGATGTTATTAGTTATATGTTCTTCTTAATAAAGACATTGCATGTATCTTTTTGGAAGTATCCTAATGACTTTTTGGTCTGTTTTCAGCAAATGGAAAAACTGGCTGAGTACCGTTCTAAGCTTCTTACCTTGGAATCTCAGGTTAGCATTGACATGCTTTACATCAATGGCAGATTGCTGCATCGCACCAGGGAGGAGATGGGAGATGTCAACTATGGGGTAAGAATATTTAGGGAGGTTAGGCTGAAATATTTTCTAAAATCTGTAAGCTGCAAATTGTGTTTGTGTATCTCCATTCCATGTATTAAGTTCAGTTCATTTCTGTCTTCAAATTTCTGTTATAGGTCCATCAGGAAATTCATTTTTTGTTCTGTTCTCAAATATATATGGAACCCATCAGCCAATACAGAGGGATCGTTAAACCAATATTCAACAAATATCTCTTTAGTTCTGTTCTCAAACACCTTTGGCCCCTAATACCCAATGTTTATTTTTGTGCTTAAACCAATATTCAACAAATACCTCTCTGGTTCTGTTCTGAAATACTTACGGCTTTGTTAGTTTAACAAAGGATTGTGTCTAACTCAGTGTCATGATAAATGTGAAAGTTTGTTATATTTACCACAAAATACAGAGAAATGTTACATTTATTTCATTAAGAGAGATAAATTCGGCTAATTTATAAGAGGGATAAATTCAATGCAGGCCAGTTAAAAACTTGAAATTTAAATTTATTATCCATTATGATGGTATGTGATAAAAACTGTTGTATGTCATTACAATAAACTGTCATTATAATACATCACTAGAAACTGATTGCAGGATAAATAATAATACACATTATTCATAGAAATGTTGGATAATCATTTTATTTTCACTAATTTCCTTTAAGATATATATTAATTTTATAACATGTCTGTAAATGTATTAATTTTTTTTATCTTTTTTTTATTTTCTATTTTGTCTTAATTAATGTTTTGATCTTGTGTGTGCATTTTTGAATGAGTTATTAACTTATAATATAGATAGTTTGTACATGTAGCTATTTTTAAATGTGTGTATCATATAAACTTGTCCAAGTCAAAACATATTCTATGTCATTCACAATTTCATGGTACTAAAGCCCAGTATGATTAAAATTTAACATATGGTCTAAGTGAAACTGCAAGCATAGTACAGTAGAATCCTCTTAATTGCATTGTAGGCGTATTGCTGAAATATTTTATGCTATTAACAGGATTATTCCTTTATCAGAAATGTCCATTTAAAATTATGTTACTATTCTTGTACTATCTGGTATAAAATCAAAGTACATTTATCAAACTGATCACAAAAATCGGAAATATTCAATATAGTAAAGAATTCTTTGACCATGTAACCTGAATGCTATAACAGATGAAAAATAGTATATGGTTACACTTACTATGGTCATTTTATGATTATTTTATGGTTTTTGTTGTGTTTTATTGTACAATTAACCAGACATTACAAAGAAAGTTTATGCAATTAAAAGAAATTATTTGTATATATTTGCATATAAATGGTTCTGTGCAGCAGAATATTATGCAAATAACAGGAATATGCTATTGTCAAGAATGCAATTAAATGGACTTCACTGTATGTTCTTATTTTGTTTTTGCAAATTGTAATCAATAATTAAAAAAAAACATATATTGATATTTTCTCATCTGGATTGATTTTCAAGTGAGCAGTGCATTGTTCTGCTGTTTTCAAATTGAGTAGACAAATAAATGTTTTGTGTCCATCGGAATCAACCTTGTCCAATAGAGAATCTCCACCAAGAATCTTGATTTGTATTGTGATAAAATGTACACATAATACAAGGTGCATATATACATACATGTATATACAAGTTGTCAAGATGTATGTATACAAGTATCTTTACAAGCTATTTTCAATAGAGATTTTTAATAATAACTTAAAAGCATAATAGTTTTAATTTTAAAAGTTTTTAGTTCAGTTAAACAGCCAAATAAAAGCTCAATTTTTTTAAAAAGCATTTTCTAATGTTATTGCTATATATTTTTTGTCCATTTCTCTATCTTTTTTTTACTGCATGTTTAGAATTTTACTACTTTGTTATTATGAATTGATTTGTATTGTTATTTTGTTTAATAAAAAGCCTGTAAGTTTGTAATTGTGCAGAAACCTTCATCATTTATTTTTAATTATTTGTTTGGGTTTGCCTCACCTTTAATATTTCAAACAAACATCTGTCAATAAAATTAGTTGTTTATATTTGCTGTCGTCTGCACATTGAATTGAATTGCTTAAGGAGGCCAGAATTAGCAGCATTGCATGTTACCATTAATTTATTAGCAGTTAGCCCTTTTTTGTGTGTCTTTTTAAATTTAATGCATTCTAAGAAGAAATTTATTTTCTATGAATTATAAGACTTGTTAATTATAATTAATATTATAAATATTCTAAAGTTTAGCAAACAGATTCTGAATAAGACTGATAAATCTGTTAGCAAATATGTGTAACTAGTATTCTATTAACCTTTGCTGATAAGTATCTATGTATATGTAGTGTTATAATAAAATAAATTATTCTGTAGCACAGACCACAAATCTATTACTTTTAGATAGTACAAGAACTAGAGGATTTGATAATTGTACATGCCAGACCGATCACCCTACTCCAACTTTAAATCCTTGGTATGACAGTGGAAACATTTTTATATCTTATCATATACATGTATTCTGAAGGGATTTTTAATCTCAGTACTGGCTTCAACCTTGAGTGGGTGATCTGCATGGCTCATGTAGTTGTACACCCCTTGCACCAAACAGTGGTCCGCAAGTGGTTTATCAAAGGTCTTGGTTTGTGCTGTCCTGACTGTGCAATAGTATATACAAAAGATCCTTTGCTGTTTATCAGTAAGAGCAGCCAAATTAGTGTAGCAGCATTGGATTTCATCTATACTAACATAACCTCTGTCCTAGACAGACATCACAGGAAATGAGTTGTGTGCCCAGGACAGCATGCTTGAACCTTAATTTGACATAAGTATAACCAACAAATGATGTAGGTAGAGTAACATCTAAAAGAAGCAATGTTCAGATGAGATTTCTAACCAGAATGTTCATGTGTAACATTAACTATTCAGTCATTTGACTTCTACCATGAATGTGACTTCTCCTGTACTATGTCTTGTAAAAGACCCTTAATACAAGAATACCATGCATGTAGTGTTGAATTCTGAATGCATGCACCTCTAACCCAGGCTGTAGACTGTAGCCAGTAGGCCTACAAAATACCCTATCTCTGCACCATCTACAGGAGCTAGTAAACAAGGTGACCAGTGATCGCCATGAGTTGAACATGTCTCAGTTTGGCACCAATGGAATCTCTTGTCTGCCACTGATGATTCTGAAGCTAAAGTATTACAAGAATATTATATCTTCACTGACCTAAGTACCCAGGTGATCATTACAGATGTATGCATGTGTGCAGAAATAGCCCAAAATATTTGTTAAATTTTATAACAGTTTGCTGGTTGTATCTGACAGGCATAAATGTGTGTAGTTGTATTTATATGTGTCCTCAAGTCTGTATACCAGTTTGTTCATCAAATTCTAGCTGTATCTCCTGGCAAGCATAGGTATATAATACAATTATATTTGTGTCTTTTGTAAAATGAGATGTGTTAAGTTTGTTCATCAAATTCTTGATGTATCTCTGACAAGCATACATGTAGGTATATAATAAAATTATATTTGTGTCTTTTGTAAAATGAGATGTATTAAGTTCGTTCATCAAATTCTAGCTGTATCTCTGACAAACATAGGTATATAATAAAATTATATTTGTGTCTTATAAAATGAGATGTGTCCTCAAGTCTATATTAAGTTTGTTCATCAGATTCTGACTGTATCTCACAACAAGCAGAAGTATAATATTATGTATTTGTATATTTTGTCAAATGAGATGCACCAACAAGACTCTATTCCATCATTTCATTAATATTTCAAAATGTGTTTGCTATAACAAAGCTAAGTATCAAACAAAAATGACAAGGGTAAAATTAGCATTTGTTTTTCTAATTAACCCACTGTAATGTTTTAATAGAACTATTAAAAATGTACATAATATAGCAGTTTGTTATACTGTCATGTAGTTTAGAAAATTTTCAGTTGATCAAAGGACCAGAACATGTTTTTACTTGTTACATGTTACATTTGTAACCTTGTTACAGGTATTAGGAGAAGTGCTGTATGCCATCTTGGATTACTGCTTTCTACATTACAGATTAGCAGTTATGATTTATTCTTTATAGTCATTATTTGTTATAACTTATATTAGTCTTTATTATCTTGCAGATTTCACTGTATTGTTTGCAGGTAGCCTTTTTATCAAGAAATGATTTGGTAAATATTTTAAATTTGTAATAAAAATTTAAAATAGTAAATGTTTTCTATTGCAGTGTATTGATGAGAAAATTCTGTACACACGACACCGAGTCAGCCTGGAGGAGCTAAGTAAAGCAGGAGGCCGAATTGCAGCACTTGTACTCCTGGTGAGCAAGCACCGGGCACAGAAAAAGATTATCTCCAACCTGACAGAGGAAGATATCGCGCCGTTCTCACAGTTCAAGGATTTGACGTATGCATCAAACACGCTCACAAAGAAATAAATCTTCATGGCAGCTACTTGCCAGAACAAATTTGATTGAGTTGATTAAAATATGCTTCAAAATATGTTTGCATACTGGCTAGTTAATTCTGTTCAGGTGGCTTGTGGTTTTAATAATGTTTATCTCATGACTGCTTATTTTCCAACAAAAAAAATATTTGATGCAGGAGGGTATATGAACCCCAGACTTTAGAAAAAAAAAATTATATACATTGTCAAACACATTTATTATGATAGAAATAGAGGAAATAACGTACAGTGGCTTGCATTATATAAACTCAAAGGAAGTTCTGCAACAAATGGTGACATTTTAACAGATAGTTTTTCAGACATGTTGGGGAAAAATCTTCACCCGAATCCCTCTGCTTCTATTCCAACAATGGATTATTTTGATGCGGCTGCGATATAAAAGAATGAAGCTATCATAACCTTAATTTTGAAATAAGAATATGTTAATGAATAAACCCAAGTAAGTAAAATGTCAATTATATTATTTTTAAAGGGGAGGGCGTGGTGTCAAGCAGATATTACCCATGCTTGTGAAGTCTCAAATTTGGCAGTATTGAAAGTTCTGTTTTGAGGTAATTGCAGAACTTCTTTTTCGAAAGTAATCCAGGAATCTAATTACCATGATATTCCCATCAATGAAAATCATGGGAATGAAAATAGATTCCTTTAAAAGCAGTGGTCAAATAGGTTTTTTAAAAATATTTTAGAAAATATAATTTTCATATCCATGTAATCCATTTTTATTAGCATCAAACTCTGAATTATTTAGTCACTTAGCACATTATGAAAAAAAGTATGCAGGATTTAATAAATTGGAATCTTGAATTCCCATGCCATGAAGTTCTGGGACACTATTGATTCAGTTAGGATTTTCAGAAAAATGAGGCTTCATGTAATTGGCTAAATACTTTTCCGATGACATCTTATGTTTTAGTCACATATTGTTAATTGTCAGACTGTAGTTAAATGTTATTAAACTGCAGACCCATGAATACAGGCAGCTTGTTGCTATTTCTTACTGGACGTTTTCCTTTAGAGCAAACAATAGACAAATGATAGCAATGCTTTTATTACGCTTGATTTTTTTATACGCAATGTTGATAATTGATGAGTGTTTTCACAAACTTTGTTAAGTTGATTTCAGGTGAATGTGAGAAAAACCATGTTTTACAATTTCAATTGCATGCATGTGAACCTAGGTAACAGAACCAAAAAAAGTATTTTTATAACAGTATTGAGCAAGGGACGTCATAATAGGTTACTAATGAGTGACTACACCAATTATCTAATATATATGGTTTTCTCCATTTACCTGGTTCAGAACCCATCAGAAGCTGACTCACACTTGACTACGTGTCAAAAATAACCAAATGTTTGAAATTGAGTAATCTGTGATTAATAAATCCTTACCCAATTAATCCATGTTCTAGCCATTGGTGCACAACCAGTTTTACATCTATGTTCTGTCTGAGGGAAAGTGCATGTAAAAGATGCCTTACTGTTAATTGAAAAAAGTAGCCTAAGTGGCAGTAGCAGATGTTCTGTAAAGACCATGTGTTCAGAAAAAATGTTATTCCGCAATAACTTCTTTGTAAACAATGTGCTTTTCGTGTCATTAAATAAACAGTCCTTTTCTAATAACAGACTTAGCGAGTTTTGTGAAAATTCTTCATTTGTAAATAAAACCATGTATGATTTTTAGATATATGCAAAGAAAGTCCAATTAATATTTTTTACATCTTGTTAAAGAATTACATTTTACATTATATTTTCAAATATTTGGAAAAAAAAAAGGTCAAATTGTAAAAGAAACCAGGCCTTGAGCTTATAAAACATTTTGTCTTGACTCAGATGTTTAGTCTAAAACGTGATGCAACAAACATAGAATGCAGATTGTAGGAAAATCAAAGGTTGTTGATGACATTGTAAATAAAGCATTACATTGTAATAAGTATGAATTTAAAAAGAACAGTGATTGTGTGTTTGTTATAAATATTTTTTATGAAGCTCTTCTAACATCCACTTTTTGTTGAATTATCGTTAATGTATTCTTTCTTAATCTGCAGCTGGACTGACATAACAGTGCCCCATGTTTGTAGATTTTTGTTTTAAAATTGGGAATTTTTCTTTTAATCCTGTCTGATTTGTTAGGAGTGCAACTAAATACCAGTATATTGCAAAACTTGCCAAATGCAATACATACTGCAATATCTACCTAATGAGTATCCATCTATAAAACACATGACTATGACAGTAAGTTATAAAAATAAAAGTAAAACTTAATTAAAACATAAAAATCTACTGGGTCTATATATTCTCTTTTTTCATCAGAAATTGGTACATGTCTGCCTGACTGAGATATGTTTAGTAATTAGTATAATAGTATCAAAATATGACTATCGCATATTGGTAATTAATCGGACTGTATTGCAATATGGGTTTGCTGGATCGCAATATGGTTTCGGTCGTATCGTTGCACCCCTATAATTTGTTTATAATGTGAAAGATCTCCAGTGATTTCATTATTAAAAAAATTGGACCTAAGCTTAAAATTGAAATAGGAGCAGTTTTAAAATTAAAATAAATAAATAAATATGAGCTTCTTCTTGTTTGCACTACACTAAATATGTCATTGTATGACCTGAAGGTAATTATCACGGCAGGTGACATGATTTATGGTTAGAGACTGTTTTATTTTGGTTTGTCAAATGACAGCCTCGTTGAAGTTTTTTTCTATCCGTATTCTCACTTAATGAATTCTGGATTGGTTGAGGTAGTATTGTTAAAAATTTGTATATATCGCTCTGTTCACTATATTGGTCTGGGAAGGGTTCTGTGTATGTTGAAGTACATGTTTATTAAGATCTCATTTTGAACTGTGGACATTGTTAACTTCATCATAATATGCGGATATCTAAATTGTAATATGCATCCATTTTAATGGTTGGAGTCTTGATAATCATTGTCTCTTGGTATTTAACTTTTTTAGATAGCATTGAGAGGTGCAGAAATCTGGTGTTGATAACCGAGGATGTTTGGTGCTTGTGTCTTAGTATGGGAGTCTCTCTTCTTCTTGATCAATCTTCATACTGTCTTATATAACCACAACTGTATTTTATATTCAAATTATTTTATAGGTGTATATATTTAAATAAAAATCAATATATTTTTTACAATTATTGTTATCATGTCTCGGGTTTTAAGCTATAAACATTTGCACATTGTTTTGGTAATTATTATTTGAAGTAACATAATCGTCTTACATTTTTAATTGAAAATATCTGATAATCAGTTTTTCATTGTTAAATGATTTCATTATAGAGTTACTGTTCTTGTTGCATCATGTCTTCATAATAGCATATTCAAACTAAGTCATCAAATATTATTTCAGGTTTTTTTATATTGATTTATAAAGTAATTATCCATTGCATAAAATAAATAATGTATCATGAATATCAATGAATTAAATAAAATGTTTGTTAGATGTTAAATTAGAAGATTATTGCTTTGTTCATTATATTTATGACTTAAATAGTGTGCTGTATTGATAGTCAGCTAGACTTTTCTTAAAATCTGTTTATAGAAAATGTCACAAATTAAATACTATTAGACTATTTGATTATGTTAATAGGAAAATTGTTGGCAATTGAATAGCACTTAAAATTAATTTTAAATAAGAATTTGCTGCCATGTATTGCATTGAGGATTCACTGTAAGATATAAATAACATTTTTTCTCTTTCATAATGTCATAATTGTATTTGTATTTTTTTTACAAATGTTCTAACTTCTAAGCTGTTTTAAAAGAAGTCTTAAAGTGATTTGTGCATATTTTTATGAGAATATATTAGTTACTTATTTTATTTTAGACTGTTGCATACAATGTATATCAGTATTCATAGCATATAATTTAATTTGATCCCCTAAAATCACCCCCCAAAAAAAAAATTCTTCAAATTATTGTAGAAAATTAACATAAAAGTATGTAATTGAATAAATGGTCACTTATAATAGTTTATTTAGTGCCAAAATTAAGTAAATGGACCATTTTCAGCCTCTTAATTGTAAAGTAGATAAATTTATGTGTGTGTGTCATATTGATTGTTACTGTCCAAAATGTTAAATTTTAGTTTCGTACTCATGGTTATACTTTTTATGAAATTTATTGATATTTAATTCTTTGGGAAATTTAGTTTTATTAAATTTATTTGTATATGTGAATTACTTAAATATGCTGAGTATATGAAGTCTATGACTTAAGTCAAATGATGAAATGGTTGAATATATTTTTAACGTTTATTTATATAGTTTGTAGAACTGGCACTTTAAATACATCATACATGTATTTCTGTAATTAGAGCTTAGATTTGATTTATGCCTGTCGATTTTAGTTTATTGTTCAGCACATAGTAATGGTATCAATTAATGGACACTGATGCATTTGTTCTATGGTCTTTACTGAAGAATTGATGGTTTATATTTCATGCTTGTATACCACTTACCTGTTCTTCCATCTGTCTGTCACAAATCTGTCATTTTCATTAAAAGCTTGCTTTGAGTTTCACATGTATCTTTACATGTATATCTTAAAATTAGTCTTACATAGACTAATATGTCATGACACTTTTTTGACAATATCTTACCTTTTGACTGGTGATATAATAGATTTAATGGCTGACAGCCAAAAGGTTGTGGTTGGACTTTTAAATCTCTTTGGTGTACCATGTTTTTATTTGGCATGAAGAGATGATTTTAAGTGGCAGATACTGGTATTGAGAAGCCATTGCTAACCCACCCAACCATACAGCTGTGGGTAATCTGAATTGGCTCCTTCATTATGCATGTATCTGAATAAGATTGCATGAAATCGGTTTTATGCCTGAGGTGCGACTGAATTCTTCAGAGCCTTATCCTGGGAGGAGTGCTTAAATGCGTCAGTAATGGAAGGACATAAATGTTACCCCTGACCCCCCACACCCCTCTGTCTAAATAGGCTTCAAAAATTGTATTGACTAGCAAACCATAATCATTCCATCGCCAAATGCTATGCATTAATGCTTATTTTGCACTATAAGCTTCTGGGCTGTCATATAAAACGTTCTCTTGCATGATGGCTCGTCTGTGGTCAAGCTATACATCAATGTCCAGATCCAGACATGACATTAGAGATAGAATTAAATAAATGGCAAATCTATGTGATAATCACAGGATGTATCACAACCAGCTTCCACTAGCGTGATTAAGGCAATTAGTAATGGAGGAAGCCTTCACTTCATTACTGCATATTGATTGTGACAGTGTGCCAGTTGTTAATGGCTTTACAAGAGTACAATAAAACAATCTGTCATTTGTAACAGCCGCAAGGTGCTATATTGTAGTTTGGCCATTTTCCTGCAAGTAGTGGGTATTCTATTGTATAATCAATCGGTTTCTGCAAGTCTCACAAAACAGCTACATGAATAGGAGTCTCTGGTACTTGTCTTCAATATGGGCAAATAGCTGTTAAATAATTGTGTTTTATGGACTATAACATTGCGGTATTAGCAGATTTACACAGAATGCCCATTAATATATATATAGGGTAGTTTATAACAGAGGTAGGCCCCGGGGCTGGGTTCTATATAGGGCCCCCTTGTGACTAATATATCTATTTTATAATAATATTAATTTGGGCATCCATGGACCACGTATCACTTGCCCTTGCTGAGCCCACTCTCGGTGGGCCTGTATGTATAGGCAATGAGTTTCAGTATTTTATCAAATGTGATTACCTCTGTTGACTATATCACTTTGCTTTGTTCTTAGATTCGCACAGAATGCTATTTGCTAGTCTACAGTTACCAACCATGTCCATCTTTTCTTTTTAATTTTTACACCTGATTGAAATAAAATATTTTTGTTGTCATCAATTTATCAGCATAAAGATCAACCACTTTTATTATGTTACAATAAAATGTGTAAATAATGTATTTTAAATGGCAGTCACTGTTGTTTGATATCACACCTTACACCAATAGTCTGAGAGCTTTGTTGAACTTTTTATATATTACCTTGTATCATTATTAATAAAATATTAGAATTTTATGTTTTTGTTTTTACCTTGTTTGTTGAATACCTCATCTAACGTTAATAGGTTAATAACAGAAACGGCTCTTGCAGATTTGTTTAATTTTTTCCCCATGATACTGATAATTATTATCCACATGGTACAAGGTCCCAGCATCTGGGTTTGCCTCTGCATTTTTCCGTCTCTGGCTATGCCCCAGAACGGTATTGATGAATTCTCATATGACATGAGATTTTTAATGTGGATACGACTCCAACCAAGACTGAGTGCTCCACAAAGCTGAGTGGATAGGTGTGCATCATTTGTACGCAGGATTTTCTTTAGGGGGGTGCGTTTGTGAAAGCCCGAATGTTTTATTTTTGTTTTTAACATTCTAATAAATTAGCGTCAATCCAAATTTGCATTTACGTACCTCGACAGATTTAGGGGGTGCGTGCGCACCCGTCGCGCCCTCCCTGCGTACGGGCCTGAGTAGCCCACAACTGGTTTATCAAAGGCCCTGACTGCAGAAAGTCCTTGCTGCAAATCGAAAAGTAGCAGTAGCGGGTTTTCTTTAAAGACCAAGAGTTATAAAACATGACTTGACACCTAATAATAGCCGCTGAATAAATAATATGTTTGGGTGTCACTAAACTATTTTGCTATTTACTGTCGTGTTCTATCGCATGACATTAATTTTATCTAATTTAAGGAGTAAACACTTGTCTAGTAAGCACTCGCCCTGCATTCTGCTCCACTGTTGACACGCATCATCGGCACATTTCTTAGCTTTCATTGTGAAGTGTCGATATGTATGTGTGTGTGCGTGCATGTATTGTATTGTCGTGACATGGTGGTAAAGGTAAACAAAAAAAATCAAAGGTATTTAATAGAATTAGCACATTCACGTAATCACCTTGTATATGGGGGGTATATTCACAGATGTGAAATGTAAAGGAACGTTATGAAGTTTGGCTTGACGAACAAATAGGGGTCGTTCACGATTTAGATATTTTCATGCCCATAGGAACGACTTTGGGAATGGGGAGGGGGATACTGACGGATCGGGTACAAACTATATAAAATTTTGCTTATAATGGCAGACATAAATGTAAAAAAAAAAATAATAATAAGAAAGGCTCACAAATGGAAGGGGTACGTGATTCCCGGTTCCTACGGGTCTGTATTTTCCCATTAGTATAAAGCTTACGAATGTTCAAACACACACTTTTTCTCAAATTCATACGCTTAAAATTATTAATATGATTCCGTACTCTGGAGTTGATCCCTCTTCCACGAACATACGTTTTGTACGAATAGTAAAAAAAATGACAATTCATAGCGTTATACTAGCCGCGATTGAACCTTAATTAGATATAACACGAATATAAATTACCTATTATTCCCTACTCGTCAACATAGCATTGAGTAGGTCTTTAACATTTTCTTTTGTTACAGATATTCGATATACCTAATAACTTGTGACACTTGTTCACACAGTGTGAAGATTGTTATTCAATATTAGATATTACGTTAATAATATTACAGCTATTATCTGTAAATATTGCAGTGACGTGCGTGAAAGAGGAGTGATTGAAGCAGGCGAGTGGTTCTTGGCTTTAATATTAAAATACAACTATGCATTTCTACAATTATTTGTATAAGAATAAATGCATCTAGTCATATATAAAAAAGCAATAGTTGCGTAGCTATCTAAATACAAACGAATGTCAAGATTTACTCAGATCTATTGGAATGAGCTATTCACCTGTAATAATGCCTAGGTGTAGGACCCGTGTTTTATAATGAATTAGGTAGTGGTGCAAAGGTGGTGGAGTAAGCAGCCCGCACACTAACAAGCAGGGCCGGATTTAGACACAAGGGGGCCTGGGGGCAATTCAAGTTCGGGGCCTCTCAATATAGAAATCATGACAAATAAAAGAAATGAACTAAAATGAATGAATAGAACTAATTTTATAATTATTACATTTTCTTTTATAAAGAAAGACCTTAGTCGGAGGGGGCCTATGGCAGGAAGGCCCGGGACAACTGCCCCCTTTTCCCCCTTATATATCCGGCCCTGCTAACAAGACACGCTGAAGACGAGACCTTTTTTAACCAGTTGTTTCAGTGTACAGAGTTTTTGTTAGAATTTAATCGAATACACGTTTATCTAAATTTCAATGATATAAACTGTCGACAAAAAGAGGGTCGAGAATAAATGTTGGTTTCTTCTTGAGTGGGGATTCGATCCAAAGCTCCGTCAGTAGAGTGTTCGCCTGATGTGCTTTGGTCGTAGGATCGAATCCACTCGGTGGACTCATTCACTGATTGTTTTTTTTCCAACAACTGCCCCACGACTGATATATCACAAAGATCGTAGTATGTTCTGTCCTGTCTGTAGGAAAGTGCAAATAAAAGATTCCTTGATGCTAATGGAAAAACAAAAACAAATAGCCAGTTTTATTTGATGATTACTTGTCGAAAAAAAACAAATGTTTGACATCCAATAGATGCATGTACTCAAGTGTTGGTGAGCTTCTGTGGTCCAGTGGTAGAACACGGACGCTCAAGCTGAAGACTGTAGTTCAAAACCCGTTGGAGGTTGACTCACACTTGACTACGTGTCAAGATAACATGAAAACTGGAGACAAAAGGTACTTGGAAATACTTTAAATGTTTTAAATGCCACCCAACAGCTGACACCCAATAGCCGATGATTAATAAATCAATGTGCTTGGTGGTAAGTACTCTAGTGCTATAATTAACAACAAAAAAAAAAAATCTGTATTCTTTCCTTCAATTTATATTACCGATCATAAATGAACGTCAGATGATCTTATCAGTTATATTACATACACGTCCACCGAAAAAACATAGTAGTAAGTCAGACTGAACTAGCTGACAACACGCGAAGTCAAATTGTCACCACGTCTACCTGCTATTGCAATACTGCACGGTTTCTATATCTAAACCTTGTCCTTGTTTTAACGTCTGTTACACTCTTCGTCACGGTCAACTGATTCTTATTGAGTCGCCGAATACAATCGTACTGCCAGTAACTGTTAAATCTACCTGCTAAACCGATTTGATCCTACCTCCCAGAGCGTCTGGTTACGCAAGATGTGGCGTGTGATATAGCCTGATACACTCCACAAACAGGGCGGTTATGCAGACTGAAACAGGGAGGATTTTCAATGTGCGTAGTTTATTGGTTGTTTAAATTTGTATAGACCAGTGATCCTAAGATATAACTTGTCTGTGATAAAGTGTAGTATAAAATTTCTGATAATTTTCATGATCGTGCAGAAAGGGGTCCATAGGGGTCGACAGCCCCGGGCATCCATTTCAGGGGGAGGGGGCAACCAATCAAAGAGTGAAATTAAAATTAGGCCCTATACTCGAGTCTTGGGGACATACAATCAAGGAGTTGGCCCAGGGCATCACCAAACCTCTACACGCCACAGTGATCGTGCCGAGATGCATGTTTAAATATTTTAAAGGATAAAGCCATAACTATATACTTTTTCTTAACCCTATTCCGCTGAAATGCATTGGTCTTGGTATATTCAAAATTTAAATGTTCTTGATTCAACTTCTCGAAGCTTATAGGTACGATCTTCATATTTATGTGTGGACCAGAAAGCTTGGATAAAATCTGGCAAATTTCCTTTGTCTTAGAACTTTCTTGTCACTATTGGTATAGTACAGCGACCATTGCAATTCAAATCAGCTCTTAAAAATCAGCTTCATTTTTGTTCAAATTTATTTAGACCTACTCCATAGAAAAACTAAATGATTCAAACTTAGTGATTTTTTTAAAGATTGTTTTAATAGAATTGGTTTAGCAACCTTCCGTTCTTCTTTTCCATGATAATCTTTATTTCCCGTCTTTCCCTGTTCCCTTCTGCGATCCAAAGTAATGATACTGTTAATAACGTTATCATATGACCAATACCTACCTTCATTATCTCTAGGAAATGGAACAGCACCGATCCTTAATTCTTCGTTCCCATGGTAATCTAGTTTCCCTTCTTTTCCTGTTAACCAAAGTAATGATACATTTAATAACGTCATCATATGACAAATACCTACCTTAATTATCTCAAGGAAATGGAACAGTCCCGACCCTTAACAATATACGCATATTATGCTAAGTAGGGTAGCTTTAGTAACAATCGACAGAAAGGGATTAGCAGATTACATGAAACGGGAGCAACCGGCAGCAGACGACACCACTTAACTGGAGACAAAGAGTACTCGTATAACGTTGAAGAATTCTTGCACTTCTTAACAACGAGTTAAAGGGCGACACATGTCTTAATATGTGCAGTAGTTACGTCCAAAAGGAACAGACATATTAACCATACGTACCGTAGACAATTCATATTGATAGTTTTGATTTTAAGACTGCATTACTGATATCAAGCATTTAATAACAGTACACCCAAGGACTAACAGGAACAAACCAAGTGTTAATAGCACTTTAAAAGGACGTTTAAAAGGCAAACGGGAATTTAAAAAATCAGCATGTCTTTCAGTTTGACATTCCATTCGATTCTTGATCACAACATCCGCCATGTTTACAGCGGCACGCCGGCCAACGTGACGTATCGCCACTCGAAGGAGTACCCGAACATGGATCAGCTACGACAACAACGTGAGAACCAGTACTTGAAGCACTATGTGCTGAGAGTCTCGGAATACAGGTCAGACTACAAATGTCTTATTCCTCGAGCTCCAGCATTCAAGATCCTCTCTCGTCACGAGGTAAGATATTCTCTGTACATAGTGTGCTTGCATGCGTGATGTTCTGGGTCGGATTTATAAGGGGGCAAATAGGGCAATTGCCCCGGGCTCTCCAGACTAAGGACCTCCTTTATAGAAAAAATGTAATAATTATAAAATTAGTTCCATTCATCAATTTTAGTTGTAATGTAATTTAATTTCTATGTTGAGGGGTCCCCGCACCTTAAGTGTCCTGGTCCCCAAGGTCTAAATGTATGTTTGAAAGTATTGTTTATGTATGTATATATGTATGCATGTATGCATGTGTGTATGTATGTTTGTATGTGTGTGTGTATGTATGTATGCATGTATGTGTGTATGTATGTATATGTATGTATATATGTATGCGTGTATGCATGTGTGTATGTATGTTTGTATGTGTGTGTGTATGTTTGTATGTATGTATGCATGCATGTATGTATATGTATGTATATATGTATGCGTGTTTGTTTGTTTGTTTGTTTATTCAACAACACCACTAGAGTACATTAATTTATTAATCATCGGCTATTGCATGTCAGACATTTGATAATTTTGATATTTAGTCATCCGAAGAAAACCGCTACATTTTTACATTGGTTGCATGGGATCTTTTTATATGCACTTTGTCACAGACATATCTGCACACGCAATGAACGTCCATAATGTATCGATAACCCAGACATATGAGACTGGCACTTAAAGTCTGGACTTCAAATAAGTTTAAACGAAGTCAGAAAACATTACAGGCGCGGAAGCAGGATTTCTTAAAAGGGCGGGAGGGAGGGGCGTCCAAAGGTGGATTTCTGAACAACGGGGGGTTCAAAAGTGATGAGTGAATAGAAATGGGGGGAAATGGTTACCTTTCATGTCCTTCCACTCGGAAGGTAAAAAAAAAAATTCGAGAAAATGTGGGTAGGGTCCAGACCTGGAGCCCCCTGGATCCGGTACTGCAATATGATGCCATTTGCATAAACCACAAGTCAATACTTTAAAGTTTTATAAGCACAGAATCAAGGATATTAACTCGACTTAAACCATGAAACATGAAACTATCATGGCATTAAAGTTTTAATGATTTATTAAAATTATATTGTGACTATATATTTTGTTTCAGGTGGATGATATAGTAGAAAGACTTCGTAACCCCACTGTGGCGAGTAAAGGAATCAGTGGTACCAGTGAACAAAAGACGGTAATCGACCAGAGAACCAAACACCCGAAGTACTTAGGACAACAGAAAGTGACAAAGGAGGAAATGGAAGCCATTACTGAACGCCTAAACAGACCCACAACCATGAGCGTCATTAGGCACGTTAAAACTGGAACCGGATTACCGGAAGTGGCAGGATAGTCAAACAAAAGTCGCATCATTCCAAAAGTGGTCATATTATGAGATCGACGAAAACATCAAACTGGTTTGAACAATATTTGTCAATCGGTTTGGTATTGACCATAAAGAAGCTAAACTATATTACACCAAATTGCTTTGGCTTTTTTTATTATGGATTTGAACATGAAGATTCATATTTTAATGTTAACAGATTTCGTGGTAAGGTTACTGATGACAAAAGAAAAGTGTACTAAATGGATTCTGACAATAGCTTTGGGCCGTTCAAATATTACGTAACGTTATTTTTGT
Organism: Symmetromphalus regularis; assembly: GCA_032355785.1. Lineage (NCBI taxonomy): Eukaryota > Metazoa > Mollusca > Gastropoda > Neomphalida > Neomphalidae > Symmetromphalus > Symmetromphalus regularis. Next base: position 3,251 of record JAULBS010061579.1, on the reverse strand, counting down.
CAAAATTAGACTCCCACTCCCCTTTTAGCCGTAATGCTTGAGCAGACCCCGCCCCCCTCACAATATTACGTAACGCTCTGAGATATCCACTCCCCTTCCCCCAATACATAGACAAAGTTACGATGGATTAGCAGTTCCATCCAATACATCGGTCATCAACGGCACACCTCTGCTTTCACCTCAATCCCGAAAAGCTCCTTGGAGAAAACGTGAATAAAATATATAAATGTCTGGTGTAAGCATGTCAATTTGATTTACACTTTTGGGTTTACATTTACCTCTAAATCCCTACATTATATATTGTTGTCATGGCATGGCACGTTTAAGAGAAAACAAAATTATGTTACGTTACTCTGTTCAATACATCACCTACTCCTTGTAACGCCTTGTCGCTTGGACCTACTCCCCACTCCCTCTCCATAAGCGTTACGTAATATTTGAATAGCCCCTAAACAACAAAGCCATAATTTGAAAAATATCAGTTGTAATCTGGATATCATCTCATTGACATCTACGTGTATTAAACTATATTTCCACAGTGTATATGAAACTATGGCGTCTCACTGAGATGAATTTGGTATTACAATAGATTATTTTCAACAATCCTCTCTTCACAACGTAAATAAATCAGACCTGGCCAGATGGTGCAGATCTAACCACCAAGATATGGGGATCGGCAGCTATCTATACCCGATAGCTCATTTTATAACCAAAATAACAAACGATATGAATGGTTATTTGAACGCAGAAGAAGAAGAAAACAAAATAATAAGAAGAAGAAGATGTTTTTAAATTATGGAGTTCTTGGTGGGGTTTTTTACTGTCACAATTCCCCTGCTAATGTCGAGTGTTTATGTTAACTATTTATAAAGGAGGTGGTCTTTTCAATGTCTGTACTGTTTGACAACTTTATAATTATATTATTCTGAACAATTTCTCGTGACAGTAGTCTTTACTATTATGGTATCAGAACTACACTGTTCATCAAGAAAACAGCAATATCAAATCTGGCTGTAACAAAATGAAGATAGGGCAATCAGAAATGTGGCTACAGTGACCAGTGAGCATCTCCTCCAGAATTGCCCTCTCCTGAACAACCGACACAGGACCACCTGGCCCGAGGATCTGCCCCTGGCAACCCTAAGAAGGACTGCAGCATATGTGAGAGGAGCTGATGTTCCCTTCTAAAGCGTGATGATCGAGTAGGAAGAAGAAGAATTTGGCTGTGAAAAAAATATTTTTTTCAAAACTGATAATTACAGAAGGAAAGAGGAATGATCAGAGACTAGCACTTCAAGTAGATTAATAACAGTTGTAGTACCACGACCTCAAGTATACCGACTGCAAACTATACATACGTGTAGACGCGTATTAATATAATTAATGAATATATCGAAAGTATTTCTATACTTAAAGTTTGCCAATGCTAACATGTCTGACCGTAATATCTGTGTTAATTACTGGTAGCACATGATTTTGTATATTGGTGTTTTCAATTATTTATTAACTGATTCGTAATCATTTGCCTACGAATAAACAGTGCTGTCAAGATGGTGTAAGGAAAATACATTTTGTTATGCGTGTTATTTATCAATATTCAGTTTGTTATACGATAACAACAACAACAATAATAATAATAATTTAAAAACTATCTTTAATACAGAGCAGACCATGATGATGGCGTTAGAGGAAGATGAGCAAAAAGAACACACACACACACAGACAGACAGACAGACGCACAAACACACTTTTTAAAAAACTCTTGTTTAAACTTTCACCCTCATTAATTTTACTTAACGAATTTATATTTTATATAGAAAACGATAGTTTATTAAATACGCACAGGTTTTAACGTTTATTTACAATCAAAATTACCATATCAAACGAACAAAAAAGTTGACCAATACATGTGTAAGAATATAAACCATCTGCAAATAATAAACTGAACAAATAAATAAATAATGTAATTAAGAAAATTAAGATTGAAACTAAGTAAAGACAGTGTAATTATTATGTCATTACACATTTGACGTCAAAACATCTAAGAGCGGGATGTACCTCAAACGGTAGTGTGTACACCGGTGAAGCTGTCGGTCGCTGGATCGATTCTTCTCAGTGGACCCATTTGCAGTTTGAACTATTTTCCAACCAGTTGTCTACAACTGGTTCACCAAAGGCCGTGGTTTCCTCTAAATATATGTCAGAATGACCATATGATTGACGTCCAATAGCCGATGATAACATAAAATTTAATGTACACTAGAGGCGTCGTTAAATAAAACAAACTTTACTTTACTTTTCGAAACATCTACTGTAAGTGGTATAGTCTTGAACAGGGTCTTTGCTCAATGTTTCAAAATGGGAAAGGATGTAGATTGATTTTTCTTCTTCAGATAAATGGACTTTCAATATCCACACTAATTTTCTTTTTATTTTGGAACAGTAAGTTAACCCAATAATTTTTCCTTTCTTACCACGTTTTCTTATGAATAAGAGATGCTCATACACCATTCTCGTCTGTTAACAGCCATGTAATGTAATAGTAATATCAGCTAAAAAAAAAAAAAAAAAAAAAACCAAACTCTCCCACCCCACCCTCTAAAAAAATCTTTAAAAAACCCTTGCTATCAAATGTATACATCTGAATTGTGGCTGTTTCAACATTTTACATTAAAGTGCAGTCCTATCTCAAATTACATACAAAATGTATTTGTGACAACAACGGGTTTCTCTTGTAAACCACTTGTCTCAAATACTAGTTTACGCCTAATGGATTCTGATCAAACAATGTGATGATTACACGCATTATTATTTATGTTACACGAATTTAATATAAAGCTCAAATAAACAACCAATAAGCTGCAGCTCGGGAAATATCTAAAATATTAAATAATACCATTTGCTCCATTATTTTATCACAGTAATAATAATCGAACTACCAGTTAGTAAAATGATGAATATGGTCTCAGTTTTCAGCGTGTATGATTTTCTTCCTTCACGTTATCATAATGAGAACACAAAGCAGTGTGTATGAGTTTGTTTCATCATAGTGAGAACACAAAGCAGTGTGTATGAGTTTGTTTCATCATTTTATCATAGTGAGAACACAAAGCAGCATATGAAGACAAGCCTAGAATAGCAAACAGTACTGAATGCAGGGTACCGTTTGGTCCATGAGGTGAAGTATTTTTATACGGGTCCACATCCAATTTGGTTCGGACCCGTCTCCCCCGGGTCCAATGTCCTAAGAC
>JAULBS010061511.1:0-20496 GCA_032355785.1 Symmetromphalus regularis | reverse complement strand
TAGCCATACAGGAACAGACTTCTTTCAAGGTGCCTCAATTTGTGTTTTATTAATATCAGTAGTTTATAACAATATTTTGAAATATTATATTTTGTCCTTTGTATGTTTTTTGTTTATGGGTTGGGTCACACTTGACTACATGTCAAAAATAACCAAATGTTTGAAATCCAGTAGTCAATGATTAATAAATCAATATGACCTAGTGGTGTTGTTAAAAAAAAAAGTGTTTTGTTTATGAGGATCTGCGTGATGTTAAAATATTTATTTACTATCCATTCATTATGTGGTTTAAAATTGTATTTTTAGTTTACACTGCATGTTTTATTAATATTCTGTTCTATTTTTTACTACAGAAAATTAATTCTAAATACCTGACAAATCCAGAAAAGTTCCCGACAATCAATTCCATCATTGAAGAAGAATTCGAAACAAAGAGCTCAACAAATGGCCAAGTGGGGGCACTTTGGCTTAAAAGGTGAGACAGTGTTGTGATTTCATTAAATGTTCTTCAGATATAACATGCAGCATTTAGCACTGTTACAGTAACCGGACTCGATGGCACAGCTATCGGACTCGTTGCTGGTAGGTACTGGGATCAGATCTCAATCGAGGCATGGGATTTTTAATCTCAGTATCGGCTCAAACCCAGAGTGACTGCTCCGCAAGGCTCATTGGGTAGGTGTATTCCACTTACACCAACCATTGGTCCACATCTGGTTTATAAAAGATCGTGGTATGTGCTATCCTGTCTGTGGGATAGTGCATATAAAAGATCCCTGGCTGCTTATTGATAAGATTAGCCGCATTAGTGTGGTGGTAGCGGGTTTCGTCTCTTCTACTAACACTAACCTCTGTCCTGGACAAACAGCTGTAAGAGCTTATCACAAATATGAGTGTTGTGTAGAATTTTACATTTTAGCACTGTCCTATTTTTTTCAACATTTTTCTTCCTTGGCAATTCTTGCTGATTGCCTGTTCTAAAATGTGGCTACTCTTAAAAGTTTATCAGATGTTTTTAAATACCCACTGTAATTGACAGATCATAGGATCAATCTTTCTGCCTTAATAGATAATAAACTTAATTTTTGAGTGGGGAACTTCACCCTCCAGGACGCCCAACTGGGATGTTGTCCCTGCACCCTATCGGAGCCTAGGCATCCATTTCAGGCTGAATACTCCCCAACCACTTTTTCCAATTCCCATGCCTGAATCCTGACACATTTAACTGCAGATCAAACACATTTTATTATTTCAAATTGACATTTTATCTGTGACTTTTTCCCTGTGATTTTTTCCCCCAATCTCCATGTTATAAGACCTGCAAAATTAATTTCAACAAATATTTCTTATTGATTTCAGAGGTTTGGCATTTATTCAGTATTTCCTGTCACATGTTCTTGAGAACGGAAGAACAGAAAAAAGTGACAACATTCAGCAATTTCTTCTAAAATCATATAAAGTGATTCTAATGCAACACCATTCATGGGTGTTACAAAAAGTCATCATGGTAAGTCTATTACTGATGTTATTATTATTATTATGTTACTGTTGCAAATTTCTTCAAAATGCCATTTTGATATTACATACCTGATTGTAAAAATAGTAGGGCCCTACGAATCTAGATTTTCAGATCGAATCAAATATCTGAAAATGTTCGAATTGAATTGAATTTCGAATACCTTGGAGAATAACCAAGTGTAACATATGCAGTTCATGAAGGAATATTCAGCTCTGTAAATGAAATTAGAAAGATGATAAAATACCCACTGCATTGTGTGTACATATGGTGATTAACATGATTACACAAGGCTGAAGTTTAGATAATACAGCACCCTAAATAAAAAACCTAATGTGTACATAGGTTGAACAGTTGAACTAACATAAGATGATATCTGCAATATTCGAAATTCCAAATTTCTTTAACTTAACACCATGTTCTCCACATTTGCTAAAAACAATTAACAATTTTTAGTATTTATTGATAATAATTATTTATAAATGTTGCAGTTATATTTTCCAAAAAGAATGTTGTCATTTGAACTCGATTAATCTTTGGTTTGTGTATTTGATGTTTGAACAAATATTGCTTGTAATTTATTTTCCTAGTAAAAGCCTGGTTTCGATGCTTCTGACCATTTGAAGGAATGTATTACTTGAGAATTAAAATTTATGTTTTGATTTCAACAGCAACTTACTAAAGCCTGTCCAACAAGAACAGCATTAATGGAGAAGTTGAAAATGAATCCAGAAATTACTGATGAAGAGGTGAGTGTTACACGCATAACCCACAAAGTTAAGTTTGAACATCAGGATTTTCTTTCTGAAATTCGACTGGACATCCTGGTCTTTAATTTTGGTAAATTTAACAGAAAAATTGGGAATTTTCTGTTTCTCTTCAAAAACATTAACGCTATGTTAGAACAATGAAATATTAATACTTTGTATATTACAATCAAATGAATACTCTATTTATACAATAAAAGAATAAAACAAAAAAGTTTATGGCCTAAAACAAAATGCCAGAGCTTAGTCAAGATACAATGTACAAAGATGAGTACATAATTAAGTGAAAAGAAGTATGCATGAAATCCTGATATCAGTTCAAAACATGGTTAAACTAACAAAGATCAAGCATAGTGGTTAAACTGGGAGTGGAACGTAGCTCAAACGGTAGCTTGTGAACTGGTCATTCATCGGATCGATCCTTCTCAGTGGACTCATTTGCTGTTTGGGCTATTTTCCATTTTAGTCAGTGGTCCACAACTGGTTCATCAAAGAGTAGCCTACGTGGCAGCAGCAGGTTTTCTCTAAAATACATATGTCAGAATGACAATATGATTGACGTCCAATAGCCAATGATAAGATCAAAATCAATGTCATTAAATAAAACTAACTTTACTATTTTTTCATGGCTGGCAGTTGAGGATTGGAATTTTTTATCAGCCCAGAGTGAGTGCTACTCAAGACTTAATGAGTGAGTGTATGCCACTTGCACTGACCAGTGATCTACAACTGGTTTATCAAAGGTCGTGGTATGTGGTGTCCTGTCTGTGGAAAAGCACGTATAAAATATCCCTTGCTACTAATAAAAAAGAGTAGCCTATGTGGTGGTAGCACATTTCTCTAAATACCATGAGTCACAAAACAGAATCTGTCTGACACCTAATAGCCACTGAATAAAAAACCAATGTGCTGGGGTGTCATTAAACAAATGGATACCACATCTTCTCAGTTACTGTTTGCATTGCTTTAGATTTAGTTGTAAAATATTCTACTAACCTATACCTAGATTTACCATGTTTTGAACAACCAGGACTTGATGTGAAAAGCAGACCGTTCATTTCCTGTAAGATGTATTCTCATACTGGATTACGAATATTTATTTCAGGTGTATGATGATTTAGATGCTCACATTCAAACAATGAAAATGAATGTTGATCTACTTGATAAGATCCTTAAAGATTTTAAGCTGGAAACAACAGACCCATTACCAGTAACAGGTGAGTGAATACACTATCATTTCTGGGTTAAGGTTTCCATCATACAGAGCTGCTTACCTTTCTGGTCTCTCCATAGTATTTCCAGACAGATATCCCAGATTACGGTGATACAGTCAAACTTTTCGCTGGCTGACCAAATCACCCATTTAAAAAAAAAAATGTTTTTCACTAAAGTTGTTGGAGCTCGCTTGCACCAAGAGCATTTGCATAACTTCCTGGGTGACGGTCAAATGACACTGCGTTGTGCACTGCTACTATTACACTTGCTGCCTTGACTTTAGAATTGGATATGATGGGCGTGATGACTGCAAAAGGTGCATGTTGTCCAAAAGACACAAAGAGTATGCAGAACTGCAAAGAATGTGTCCTTCGACCACTTCGATGTTCAAGCAGAAGGAAAATCCACTAATATTCAAAATAACAAAAGCAGAGGCGTTCCTGACAGAACTCTTTGATTTCCTGAGAAATCATGTGTATGGGACCTAAGTTCCTGCAAGGGCTTTGTATGGGTAGGCAGGTCTGCATCATGACAGTGAGGCAAGGTTGACCAACTCCAAGCTAGTTTAAAAATCTCAGATTTATTAGAGTAATACACACACCGATAGCCCAGCCATCTTGGAAGTTACATAACTTTCACAGATTGTTGGACACTCGCATTTTTTCTTTCTTTCTTTACAAATCCACTGATATTAAAAATCATAAAAATGAAATAGAAATACAGTTTTGCTTTGGAAGTTTTTCTTTAAACCTGTGAGTTTTCATAATCAAATAATAAATTCAGTGCTGGATTTAGACTTAGTGAGGCCCTAAGATAAATAAAGCTTGGAGGCCCATTGTTAAATGCTATGCCAGAAGATCTCACAAAGGGTCAAAACTTTAAAAGCAACGCCCCCCCCCTCCCACCCAAAATAAAAAAACAATCCTGTACTTTTGTGATGTCCATGCGGATTGTGAAACCCTATGTTGTAGGTTGTTTAGCGTATGCCTAAATCTAGCACTGAGTAAATTTAATAAATGGCAAAGCTGATCTATGCTTTAGAAAGCCAGGTATATAATGTATAAACAACCAGTACTAACACAATACAGTAAATAAATAATTTAATTCCCTGGGTCAGGTCCTAATTTTGACCTGTGCCCACCTCCAGTTTGTTTCGGGCACACCCCCACTGGGCCCAATGTCTTTTATTTTATTATTAGAAATTATATATGGGAATTTTGTTATTTATATGTCATCTGAATGACCAAGTATTTAGAAAAAAGATATCCGTAAACTAAATACCAGTAATAATCTGCTGCTTCAGAACCAAAAGGGTGTAAGTCTGGGTTTGGCACTTACTGGTATCACTGAATGCTTCTAAGTGAGCTGCATCTGGTGCACAAAGGGTGTATGTAGGTTTCTGAAGTTATCCCACATTTATCTTGAAATCAAAAGATATTTCACATAAGAGTTGTGTCTAGGGGAGAAACAGTTTTTTAGCCTTTTCTCCATTAACTGCTACCTCAATTTATATCCTTTTCATTCTGAAGCAGCGAAACGTTAGTACCAGTAATAATAATTTAAAATATGTTAATTGTATTTAAAGAATGTGTTCTCTGTTAATTAATGAATTGTTTTATTTGTAGATTGATCTGCTCTCTTATTACCAAGGTTACAGTTCAAGAAGTGGACCAGAATCTAGACTGTCTGAATTTATCAGCATAATATACAGAGTATGTTCCAGGAATCTCAGTCGACCAGATGTTTGAGTCAGTTTGATTTATAACATGAATTGGTTTGTCTACTCCAGAACTGTCTCTTGACCAGCATACTTTGTCAGTTCTAATGGATCTTTAAAAGAAACACTTTCAGCAGATTTCTACAGTGTAACCTGTATCCGCTTAGTCCACTTGGAATTCATTATTTCTCACACTGTACACTGCATCATCTGAAATGCACTCACCTGGTCGTATTGAACTTCAGTTATACATTTGTCAAAATGTCATGTCACAGTTTTCTTCTGCAAGCAAAGGAGGCCTGTAGGAGCCTGAGAGTAGGGGGCTTAGCACCACCACTTTTTTACCAGTTTTTATTTCGGGTGTAGGTTCGCGGTTTCGCACAACTCATTTTATAAACATAAAAATTAGCCCTCCCACCCCCAGTTATAAAAATTCAACCCACAACACAAAAGAATATATATAGACTAAAGATAGACTAAAAATATTTTACAAGTATCTGACCTTAGTGACAGTTACTTAAAGGGTCATCCATTTTTTTCATAATTTTTATGAGCATACAAAATGCACCCTCCCGACCCCTCCCTCCCCCAAAAGCGTACAAGCTGCAAAAGGAAAAAAAAGAGATAATTTTGTTACTGGGTTCCAGGTGCTTTATTAAATAGTATTATCGTCATTTTTTTTATTATTTTGAAAAGCATACATGTCCCTTTAACACCCAACACCACAAAGTACATTTTGTACGCTCGTGAAAATTATGAAAAAATGCATGTCACCTAAGGTGAGTTAATTTTAATACATTTAATATATATATGATTTTATGTGAATTGAGAGATGTAATCCTGGCATTCTGTGATAAGAGTGTAATACATACAGTGCATGTGATTAAATGAAACATATCCATTGTACGCATGCATACAACCGGTTTGTTCCACCCACGATGAGCCTACTACAACTTACAAGTGCTGTGTTAACATTTATTTATTGTGTTTTCTGTTTGTTATGCAGTTTTCGCTAACCTTTATATTATAAGTGATGTGAATTATAGTAAAATATTCTCTATGAGATCAGAAATACATTTATGGCAATAATCAACAATACAAAGTAAAAGCTTGTACATATATTTTTTTTTACAATGTTAGAGAAAACGTTTCTTCCACAAAAAACATTATTTGTTTGCCAGTTTTGCATTTATTTTAGCTGCAATTTGTCTTTTACCAAAACTTTTTAATGATTCAGGGTGAATTTATATTTTAAGCAAAAATGAACACCACGTTTGATGGAAAAAAGAACTTTCATTCACGGAATAAACATTCTCAAGGACCTAATACATTCTTGAACTTACATTCCAGCAGAACATATTTCCAAGATAATTAATTACACTATGACAAGTACACAATTGTTGAATTTCTGCATATTAATTAACCATATTTACATTTAATATATACACCCAAGTGTATATTTACATTTTAAAAATTAATGCTTTTTAGATTTTCTTATTTTCTAAATTATATTGGAGATCACTGAATATTTTAGCTGCATTCTAAAGTAGTATTAGTACTCTATTGTATGTGTATTGTATGTTAAGATTAAAACTTAATTCAAGAACCAATTAGCTATAGTGATTGAAAGTGATTGAATTCTATTATTATTTAATTAAAAACACACATCGTCGCTGTTCTTGCAAAACCATATATATGACCAGTTTCTATAAATAGCCTTAGTTACTGAGTGTCAGTATGTATGCAGGACAACAAAATTGTGTGAATAATTATTTTAATCTTGTGTAACTCTTGCAAATCTAATTCTACGTAATCCATATTTTCGTTTGTGAGACATTTGCAAAGAGTAATCTTTTAAAAATGGGTTGCCTCAGTTTTGTTTGCAGAACTCATTTATAGGTTAAGAAAATGTTCACTTCTCACATGCCTAGAATTTACATAAGTATATTCCTGGCAGGCTGATGTCTAGGGCCTTAAAATGTAGGGGTTCTTTGCCCAAGGTTTTTAATATTTTTGACACTGTCATAAGCAGTGCCAGATTTAGGCATAACCTAAACAGGGTTCCTGCGGTCTTTAAAAACCCTAAAGACTGGAAACCCTATCTTTTTACACATATAGGACATTCAATTTTTCCAGATTTCAATTTTAACTCATGGGAATGTGATATATTTGTTCATTTTTACAGATTTGTGTGTGAAAAGGTCTTCAAATATTTGAAATGTCATGGAAAAGTTTTGAAATTTGATTCTTGGAAATCTGCAGGAACTCTGTCTAAACAAATTACAGCTTAGGGCCTCACAATCAGAAGGGGCCTCACAAAATTTCAGGGTGTTTGTTGGGGGTGGAGAGTTTTGCTTGTAAAATAAGTGGCTTTTGTGTGCAAGGCACAAAATAACTTATGTCGCATCGCAATTTGCGATGGAAAAAACCCGAACTGCGAGTCAAAATTATCTGTTCAAAGCAAAATGTGAAACACCACTTTTTTGTGTTTTCATGGTCTTTATTGAATTGTTCCTTGAGTTCACTACATTACTATAATGCCAATGAATTGATGACACTGCACAGTTAGATTTCAGTAATGTACTCTCACAAAGCTTGCTAGAAGAAGTAGCCCGAGAATTGTTGGAAATTATTGCTACACATTTTACCAAAATTGCTAATCATTTTTTACATTGGTTAGCAATTTGCTAGTTAAGTGATTTTTTTTATTTTGTGCCTTCAATATAATATATCATGTTCAGGGTCGGCCTTATAAGCTTCAGGATCCAATTGGAAACATTTTTTGGCAGGGCCAACAGTTTTATCCTAGAGCGGGGCCCTATTGGGAGCAACTGGTCCAATTGACTTAAAGCCGGGCCTGATAACGTTAATGAAAATTTAGAATGGACACGACTTTAATAAAATAACTAGTCTTCTGTGTATTGATATTTTTGTGCTGATTTGCATGGCTATTATTGGATAATCGACAGTTTTATCAGCAAGGGACGGCTTCTTATATGGCAGTTTTGGAATGTAAAACCATACCAAAATACTCCATAATATGATATCGATCCTTCGTCTAGCCAGACAACATGTGGTGATGCAATACAACAAAAGAGTAAAGTTTGTTTTATTTAACGAAGTCTCTAGAGCACATTGATTTTTATCTTATCATATCATATGACTATTGGACGTTAATCATATGATAATTCTGACATATTTATCTAGAGGAAAGCCGCTGCCGCCACATAGGCTACTCTTTCTGATAAGCAGCAAGAGATCTTTTATATGCACTGTTTCATAGACAGGACAGTACATACCACGCTTTGATGAACCACTGGTTGGAACGGAAAATAGCCCAAACTGCAAATGGATCCACTGAGAAGGATCGATCGGACGACCGCCAGCCTCACATGCGGACAAGCTACCGTTTCAGCTACATCCCGCTCCATACTGTCACCATATAAAAACAGTACTAGAAACAAATGAAAAACACCGGCTCCGATGTTGAAGTGGTTAAACTATCAGACCTTCGATTGGTAAGTACTGGGATCAAATACCGAGAGTGAGTGTTCCGCATGGCTCAGTGACTAATTATACACCACTTACACCAATCAGTGGTCCACAAGTGGTTTATTAAAGGCCGTAGATTGTGCCATCTTGTCTGTAAAAATGTATTGTTAATTATTGGTAACAGTAGTCCTACTTATGGCAGTTGGTTTCGTCTCCCTTGACCAGTGTCCTGCACATGAACCGCGGCCGAGGAGCTAGAGTGGGTGTAGGGATGGGTCCGGGGGCAATGGCTCCCCTACATTTTGGGCGATAACTAATATAATTCACGGGTTTTTTGTTTTTTCAAAATAAAAATATTTTCAGTCTCGGTGACAAAATAAAGTGGCCAAAGTACGGAGAGGTTTCGGAGTATGAAGGTGTCACTGCAGAAACGCTGCTGAACGACGACCGCGGACTTTACAGTGGCCCCCACACTTTCTAATGCACGCAGCGGGCTGTGAGGATGCTGAAAGTTGAGTTGTGTGCCAAGTGCAGCGTGCTTGAATCTTAATTGGATATAAAAAAGAAAAGGTACAACCAACCAACCAACCAACATAATGTAGGATATATATTACGTTTAATAAATAACGGTTGAAAGAATGTCTTTCAATAATTCTATACAATCATGTGTAATTATTACAGAGATTTCCAACTCAGCCAAGTGTTAAACGGTTCTGATCTTAAAGATATGGGCTAATTGGGCATCTTGTTTTATGGATATCCAGTGGCCAAGAGGATAAGACTACAGACAGTTTAATGTCATGTTAATTCGTGCAGCAAATTCGATTCCGGCCTTTCTATGCGTTGGTCAGTGGGACTTAGCTCAGGGGTATCGGTGAGGTACGGCTGGTCATAGGATCAAAACCCTCGTTCAGCCCACAGCATAATTTCCCGTTTCAGCAAACGTTCTAGTCATAAATGCCAAAAGTGATATCTAGTTCAAAACATTATATGCGCACAAAGCAAACTCCAATGGAGGTACGGGGTGGGGGCACAGTCAGTGTTTATAGCAGCATGTAAATGTACATCCGAAGGACGAAAGAGCTGTGAAAGGAAACATACAGTAGCAGATACAGTCCAACCGGGCCAGTAACCTGGAAAAATGAACCAGCCCCCAAAATTTCCAATCTAGGCGAAGAATGGGTGAGCCAAAGGCCGGAACCAGCTCCCCAAATGTCCAATCTAGGCGAAGAATGGGTGAGCCAAAGGCCGGAAACCGGTAGTTTCGCGCATTAGGCCTATCGCGTTTTTGTGCGAACTTGCCGTGAAGAATGGCGTCTGTAACAGACGAAATCTGAGATGCGATCGTGGTCTCTGTTTGGAGTTCAGTTTTGTGGTTTTGTTCGGAGAAATCTGAGGTGGCCAGCCGGGCGGATGATTATCAATATTGAACACGCCCGAGACGGGCGGGCGGGCGGGTGACCTCTAAACTACACTCCTGCAGTATTATTCATAGTCCCGCTCGTGATTTATAATAATAATAAGAATAATAATGACAATCAGGACCGAATTTATAAGGGTGCAAAGCTGCCCCCCGCCTACGACTAAAGACTTCCTTTATAAAAAATGTAATAATTATATTTGTTCTATTCATTTTAGTTCATTTTGTTTTATTTGTCATATAATTTAATTTCTATGTAGAGAGGTCCCAACACTGAAGTGTCCCGGTCTCCCCCCCCCCCCCCGATCAAAATCCGGCCCAGATGTCAATAATTGTAATAATAATGATGATCATCTTAATAATATAATGAAATTACGCGTGTAAATTTTTTAAAATAAATTTAATAACTGCACTTTATTGGTTACCGTATAATTTTTTTTATAGTTAATTGATAATTTCCTAATTACAGCAATCAGCGTCAACCACAAATGTTATTACGAAACAAACTGTACGAGTTTTTAAGTGCAACCGTCAAGCTGTGTGTTCAAACAGACTGCGGCCATTACAGTAACCGCTAACATTAACCTCGGAACTTTCTGACACAATCGAACATGCTCATCGAGACAAACGTATGATGTGCTTCAGAATATTTGTTCTGTAAACACTGTTTTGATCAAATAAGCAGACTGATGGTCAAATACATTCAGTGATGTCTGAGTATGACATAAATCGAGAACATTTTGATATGACCTTCCAACCAGCTCGTAGTTACATGCTTAAATTAACACCAACACAAAGAAGTATGTATGTGCTCTTTATTAATATTGAAGCCAGCCTCCTACAGCTCACCCTCAAGTTCACAATGTCTGTTCTGAATTAATACTGAAGCCAGTGAATGTATATGTGTTGGACATACGTCAGTTTTGAGCCCATGACTGGAACAAAAAAGAGCCAAAACATGGGTCCGCTGGACACTGCCGTTCTATTCCATTTTATACAAATAATAATAATAAAACTTAAAATAAATAAAACAACAAATAAATATATAAGGATACATTTCAAAATAATAATACCTAAACATTTTTAATAATATTAGGGAAACATAAATAAAATAATTACAGTTAAAACCAGACCGCACTCTATTTCTAACTCTAGCCGCAATAGCCTGGCCGATCACACGCCTTAAAACTGCTTTCCTTGTCAATCATACATGGTATTCTTGTATATTAACTCGACCACCCCTCTGGATCCGCTACTTATTAACCACGCTAAGATATACAATCTCAGTTGATAACATTTCATTCCAAGTAAAATATATTTTGTTCTTACCTGTATACATCATAAATAATTGTTTGGAAAAACACAGTAACAGAGACTTGTGCAGCATGCAGTATCGCCTAATCGTCGCCAGGAAACGTCTATTGTTGACGTCATTTCTGTTTCCGGATATTTTCAGAATGACGTAAAATGCCGAAGTGTGCAAATAGGAAGTGGATTTTTTTTTTTTGGTTCTATTAAAATACAGTATTTTAGTTAAATGTTAGTTTTTACTGTGTTTACCTCTCATAATTAAAACAGAAGACGTCTAACTTAGCTTAATTACACGTGTGACAACTAATATAATTTTCAAGTGGGGACAGCATATTTGTGGTATTACACAAATCCATTTTGGGTTCAGTTAAATACAGGTAAGACATATTTCCCCAGTTTCACCTGACTATTGGTTTTAATTATACCATGGCAGAAGTGCTCAACATACCCTCCCCTAACTTGTTTTTAATGTTTAAAAATTTGGTTAAAAATGTATCAGGTAATAAGCCGAAAAAACACCAGAATCGCTATAAAGGAAGTTAACATTTAAACATTTTCTTGTGTGGCATCACGCCTGTGGCGCTCGCGGTTTCGCACAACACATTTTATACACTCATAAAAATGAGCCCTCCGACTTTGAAAATCCGTCCTACGGGCCTGTATACCCATACTAATCGATATTTTTCTTTTGCTGGAGGGGAGAGGGGGTGGGGTGGGGGGTTGGCGGTGAGCGTTCGGGGGCGTAGCTATACCTAACTTGAAGTGGAAGCACAAAATTAGGGCTTGGAGTCTGGGGGCTCCGCCTATATAGTATATTTCAATGACACTCAGGATCATCTTTAATTAATAACAACCACTCTCTCTCTCTCTCTCTGTCTGTCTGTCTGTCTGTGGATCCGCTACTGAGTATAGTTTTTAACAGTGTTCACTTATTAATTTGTTCTGATTCAGTGTTGAGTAATTACTCACTAAAATGGTCTACACAACAAGATTATATTCCAGTGTGTTATTTTTGTTTCACCGACATCAGCTGACCGGCTGTTATACATGTCATGTTTTGTACGACATATTTATGACGTTTTGCTTAACGACATAGTTAATTCTCATGTTGCTCTTTTCCTGTCCTACTTTATCCTTAGCAGACCGTGAAATTAACAAATCAACTTTAAGAAGAAAAATGAAGTTAGGTTAGCTCCTACATTCTGGGGCGTAAATCCCCGAGGGATGGGAGGACACATCCCCCACTTTTTGAACAGGGAGAAATGCCTATATAATTATCTCCCCTACGTTGTTGCTTCGAAAAATTAAAATGCTTAAATAATCTTTTCCAGTATTTCTCTTTATGATATTAGTGTAATACTTAACCATGTGGTCTTAGTGCAAATATACTGAAGTACACAGGGGGTCTATTATTGTTTGAAGGATTTAGCGGCCATTAAAATATTACGCAATGCTTAAGGGATGGGTGGAGGTGCAGGGGCGATTTCAGCAATTGTGAATAGGGAAGCGCAACTTTGGAGGGCGAAGCCTGACCTTGCGAGCTCCGAAGGTGCGAAGCCCGGACGGGGGAGGGGGTTTGGTGCCCTCCCCCAGAAAAATTTGAAATCTAATACGCTTAGATGCGATTTCCTGTCACCTCAGAGTAACTTATTAGACCAAATTTACAAGAAAAATGTTCATTGCCCGAAAATTATGGCGGTGGGGGTGCGGCCCCATGGAACCGCGCCTGAGGTGCAGGTCCAATCGTTATGTGGCGTTACAAGGGATGGGGTGTATTGAACAGCGTTACGTAACACAATTTTATTTTCTCTTAAACTTACCATGCCATGACAAACAATACATAATGTAGGTTTTAAGAGGTAAATGCAATGTCAAAACAATTATAAATCAAACTGAAATGCTTTCGCCAGACATTTACATATTTTATTTATGTTTTCCCAACGAGATTCTCGGGATTGAGGTAAAAGAAGCGATGTGCTATGATTGATATCAATTTGGCCCAAGTGAAAACCCGCGTTTTTTTTCCATCATAGAACAATACGTCACTTTAAAGACGTCATCATATTAGACATGCGTATAAATAAACAGTACCACGTTGTTTTGTCTGTATATTGGTGTGTGTGGGTGGGTTATGGTCTAGCGTTACTTAGCGTCTAATTTTGACAAAAATAGCGTTACGTTATATCTCAACGGTTCCTTAAACTGAAAAAATGGCTTTTCAAAAACTTTGGATTTTCTAAAATAAATTTAGGGGGGGGGGCGGTGGGTCTTGTCTCCACCCCACCATGGCTCCCCAGGAAGCGATCGTCGCCCATGCCTACATTCTTAACCTTTGTATTTCATTTCATCCATTCAACATCAACTGATACTCTTTCTAATAGTTATAAACCTCTCTGACACAAGCGGATCAGATCAGACTTTTAAATGTTTAAACGCTTATTAAAAATATAATATAAAAATGAGATTCTTTTTCTACTTCCTATCTTTTTTATTCTTTTTTTTTTGATTGATTGTTTCTCTATTTCTTTCTTTCTTTTTGGTATGGGAAGCTGTACCTTTAAATGCATAGCACGAACCCGTGACCTAATTAATTTCCAATCAAAGAATTATTTTAAAATATAAACATTTGATTTGACCATAAATATACATCATTCAACTACTTACATAACCACCGCATCTCGCTTATTATCAATATTTAAACAAATAATAATGAATCATGCTTACGGAAAAGTAAATCATAAACCATAAATTCGACATGGAATTCTATATACCATGGTTCAGGTAAAACATCTTGCGATATATAAAAGCGAGATGTAGTATCACAAATGCATGTAAGTTTCATTCGTAATTAATATTTAAAGCTCAAAGACCCATAAATTCCGAGAGAATATGCCTTTAAAATGCTCCAGATTTTATAAATGTTCAGTTGAACAGTTAGTTGACATTTGGGCTATTTTCCGTTCCAACCAGTGGTCCACACTGGTTCATCAAAGGCTGTGGTATGTGCTGTCCTGTCTGTGGGACGATGCATATAAAAGATCCCTTGCTGCTTTTCGCAAAGAGTAGCCTATGTGGCGGCAGCGGGTTTTCTCTAAATATATATGTCAGAATGACCATATGATTGACGTCCAATAACCGATGATGAAATATAAATCAATGTGTTCTAGAGGCGTCGTTAAATAAAATAAACTTTACTTTCTCTAGTGCTAAGATCAAACGACCCTTTCCTAAGTACGTTGTTATAGCCTCCGTTCGTATGTGACATTACCCACGCACATTCGAGTAGCTTTGTGGTTGTGCGAGCGCAGTGCCCCCTCTCGTGAAGCGGCGAACCTCGGGGCACGGTCTCAAGATGAAGTCGCCGTGCAGGAACACACGGAATATACTCTTTAAGTACAATCGAACAAGAATTTCTCAAAACAATGGCGGAAGTTATTATTAGGTATTATTTGAAACAAACCATAGCGTTGTTTTTTTTAAACACATATTTTATTAACAATACAAATTATTAACGTTTGGGATTGACCAACAGGCAATGCCTATATTAAGGTCCTTCCCAACATTTTACATAATATATTTGAAAATGACAGATAAAAATAGAAAAATATGAAAATGTGTGAGTAGAAGAGAGAGGAAAAGAAAGTGTGTGAGAGAGAGAGAGAGAGAGAGAGAGGGGAAGAGTGGGAGCGAGAGAGAGTGGGAGAGAGAGAGGAAGAGTGGGATAGAGGAAGAGTGGGAGAGAGAGAGAGAAAGAGAGAGAGGAAGAGTGGGAGAGAGAGAAAGAGAGGACGAGTTGGAGAGAGAGAGTGGGAGAGAGAGAGAGAGAGGAAGAGTGGGAGAGAGAGAGAGAGGAAGAGTGGGAGAGAGAGATAGAGAGAGAGAGAGAGAGAGAGAGAGAATGAATGAATGAAGTATCAAAAATTACCAAAACGTCCGCTTGCAATTAGGAACTGTTGAACCATTTCGACACCACTAGAGCAAATTGATTTATTAAGCATCAGCTATTAAAACATTTTTGTTATTTTGACACATAGTCAAAGTTAAAGTTTTTATATTTTTTATTTAAACAGATTTATTTGACTAAATAAATATAAAATTCAAGATTAGGTATTGTTTATTTGGAACAAACTTTAAAAGCGAAATTTATCAAAATAAACTATTAATAAAAAAGCCAAAAAAGAACAGATTAAATTTTATAAAAATAAATTAGCTAAATTTTTATTACATATTTATTTGAAACAAAGATATTTCCCCAGTCCTATACACCCATCACATTTGGACCCCCCCCTTATTATCCCTTGCTGCTTAATGCCAAGATTAACCACATTGTTTGGCATCAGCTGGATTTGTTTCTCGTCCTTACCTTAACCAGTGGCGGATCTAGGGAAATCAGGGGCCCGCCCCTCCCTAAATTATGCGATTTAAATAACATTTTTTTTAAAAACATTATTATTATTATTTAAAAGAAATTAATATTAATTTATTTTTAACCTTAAGAATCTGAGGTATCGGCATAATATTATTGCTCCCCCACCCCACCCAAATGAATTTTCTGGATCCGCTACTTTTAACCTCAATTCTGGACAGACAGTACGGGAAGATGAGTTAAAAAGTAAAGTTTTGTTTTATTTAACGACGCCTCTAGAGCACATTGATTTGGATCATGTGGATAATAAATATCAGTATCACGGAAAAGAAAATCTGCTGAAATCCTAGACGAGGCAAGCGCCTCGTCTGCCTCATGCTGGCTACGCTAGAGTATATCATAATAAAATAAAAAAAATAAACTAAATCGCGCTTGCTCACTAAAATCAGCTGTTTTCAAACATGGCTACGTTCGTGACAAAATTGGAGGCTAGACTAGTTTTTACGCTTCATGTTAAACCCAATGATAACGTTTAATACCAGTTAAATTGCAAAGTACAGACCACGTATGCGAGCCCATGGTTGATTGGTTGGTTGTATTTTGTTGGTGCTTAGCAACCACGTATGTTAGCCTATCCTGAACGCAAGATAGTACGAAATTACCAGCTAGACTAGTTTTTACGCTTCATGTTAAACCCAATGATAACGTTTAATACCAGTTAAATTGCAACGTACAGACCACGTATGCGAGCCCATGGTTGATTGGTTGGTTGTATTTTGTTGGTGCTTAGCAACCACGTATGCTAGCCTATCCTGAACGCAAGATAGTACGAAATTACCAGCTAGACTAGTTTTTACGCTTCATGTTAAACCCAATGGGGACGTATGGTACCAGTTAAATTGTTACATAGCGAACGCGTATGCTGGCCTGTCTTAAACGCATGTACGGCTGCGTTCAGTACGAAAGTGCTAGGTAGACTAGTTTCTACGCTTCATGTTAAACCCAATGAGAACATTTAGTACCAGTTAAATTGCTACGCAGCTACGGCGTATGCTAGCCTTTCCTGAACGCAAGATAGGCATGCGTTCAGTAAGAAATAACTAACTAGTCTAGTTTTTACGCTTCATGTTACACCCAATAAGAACATTAAGTTCCAGTTAAATTATTACGTAGCGACCACGTATGCGAGCCCATGGTTGGTTGTTTGGTTGTATTTTTTTTAGTGCTTATATCCAATTATGGTTCAAGCACGCTGTCCTCGGCAACTAATTCAGCTTCCTATACTGTCTGTCCAGGACAGAGGTTAGTATTAGTAGGAGAGACGAAACCCGCTGCCGCCACACTAACAGCAAGGGATCTTTTATATGCATTATCCCACACACAGAACAGCACATACCACGGCCTTTGTTAAACCAGTTGTGGACCACTGGTCGGTGTAAGTGGAATACCCCTTCCCACTGAGCCTTGCGGAGCACTCACTCTGGGTTGGAGCTGATAATGAGATTAAAAATCCCATGCCTCGACTGAGATTTGATCCCAGTATCTGCCAGCGACGAAGGCTGGTATGCAAGGTTTGTGTAGATTTACTTGCGGTTGTTTGGCGACTGTCAGCACGACTTTTACACTGATCAATACTGAAATGTACTTGCATTAGGAGTGCACCTAAGTCAGGTCGCATTGTTCACCGCACGCTACGTAACACTATTCTCCTATTGATTTACAAATCTAGGTCGATGTCCTAGCCAGAAGGTGAACAGCAAATTTAATATATCTCCACGCATTTATCGGCACGGTCTTTAAAGAAGTTTACGGTATCCTGTATTTGCCCTGACCGACATTTGATTTCCGTACCCTGGGCCGTAGCCAGAGAGGGGAAAAAGCCGAGGCAAACCCAGACACTGGGAGCTTGAACAACGTGGATAATAAATATCAGTATCATGGGGAAGAAATAAAACAAATCTGCACCTAGTCTTCCTCATGCTGGCTCTCTGTGAGTCCGAAGCGGACCAAAATGATAGTAAAATAGCTGGTGATTTTCATTTGGGGTGGGGACTATATTGTGTTGTCTGTGTATCATAATGTTTAGTGGTCAAGCTGTCGGACTCATAGGTACTGAAATCAAATCTAATTCGAGGCATGGGGTGTTTAATCTCGATACCGGCTCCAACCCAGAATGAGTGCCCCGCAAGGATCAGTGGATAGGTGAAAGCCATTTGCACCGACTAGTAATGCAGAAAAAAGGTTTATCAAAGACCAGGCATAGAAATTAAGAAATCTAGTAGCCTTAAAAAGTTATTCGTCCCCACGAAAAATCACGAGGGGTGGGTGGGTGGGTGGGGGCACAGGTGCTCACGCACCCCCCCTAAATCTGTCGAAGTCCGTAAATGCAAATTTGGATTGACGCTAATTTACTAGAATAGCAATTCAGGACCTTCGGGCCTTCACAAACGCAACCCCCTAAAGAAAATCCTGCGTACGGGGCTGTTTGTCCCCCCCCCAAATTTTAATTTTAAGTTTGGGTTGACCCATAACGCGAATTATATGATCGGCAAATTATCAGTCTGAGAGCTACTATCTCAAAATAATACAAAATTAATTCGTAATATAAGATTAGAAAAATATATCTACTGGCCCGGGGGACTAGCGTTAGTAAGGATTTACTTGCCCCCCAGCGATTTTTACTCCTCGGGCGAGGGGGCGAGCGTTGGTTTCTATCCTTGAAGACTGTGGCATGTGCTATCCTGTCCGTGTGAAATGGATATAAAAATCTCTTGCTGTTCATCGAAAAGAGTAACATATGTGGCTGTAGCAGGTTTTCTCTCGATACCATCATTCGTAAAACACCATGTGTCTGACACCTAATAACCGCTGAATAAACAATATTTTGGGATGACGTTAAACAAATAATCCTTTCCTTTGTAATGTTTACTGTACTTTTGTAGTTGTTAAATATATTGATTCTTCGCCTGAAAGTACATGTAACGCCGATAACGTCTGATTTTACAAGAGTTCTAGCTTTCAGACATACAATTATCGATTTATTATGATCAAACGCCACGGGGAAGGGCAAACTACTCTACGATCTTACATCACTGAGGTGCTCAAAAGTAAAGTTTGTTTTATTTAACGACGCATCTAGAGCACTTTGATTTTTATCTTATCATCGGCTATTGGACGTCATACATATAATAATTCTGACATGTCTTTTAAAGGAAACCCGCTGCCGCCACATAGGCTACTCCTTCCGATAAGCAACAAGGGATCTTTTACATGCACCGTCTCAGACAGGACAGCACATACCACGGCCTTTGATAAACCAGTTGTGGACCACTGGTTGGAACGGAAAATAGCCATAACTGCAAATGGGTCCACTGAGAAGGATCGATCCTACCACCGACCATTTCACAGACGGAAACGCTACCGTTTGACCTACATCCCGCTCCCAGTTTGTGAACAATCAGGGGCGACAATCGCTTCCTGGAGGGAGGGGGGTAATAGAGCTTGGGGGCTTCATGGAAGTGGGGGAGGGAACGTAGTCGGGGTGGGGTGGAGGTGTGTCCCTCTCTAATATTTGTTTTCAAAATCCATGGGTTTTTAAAATGCCTTTTCCGGATAAAACTTTCAAACTAAGAAATAAAATATGCAATAAAGGCTAAAACTTTCAAACTATAACAGACCCTCTGTGTACTTCGGTATATTTGTACTAAGACCACATGGCTAAGTGTTACATTGGTACAATAAAGAGAAATACTGGAAACATTATTATTTAGGTACTTTATTTCAATGTTGTGTAGAACAAAAAACGTGGGAGTATCATTATATTGACATCCTTCCTTTCCAAAACGTGGAGAGATGTGTTCCCCCGCCCAAATCTCCCCCAAGATTTACCCTCAAGTGAAAAATAAAATAAAAAAAGTTGTTATTAATAGCTGAAAAGACAACCCTATTGCGAAATCGACACATTGTGTTATATTACACAAAATTATGATTTGTAGTTACCATTCATATCTAGAAATCCACATATTTCCAATATATTTAGATAGACATTAAAATTTAGTTACCTTTCATATCTAGAAATCCACACACTTCTAACATTTTTAGATCAACTTTAAAAATACAGTTACCTTTCATATCTAGAAATACACACACTTCTAACATATTTAGATCGATATCAAACGTCTGTATTCGTTGATTTACACATCTGATATAGACACAAATATCTTTCTCAGAATCTTGAAATCCCCGTTATCCAAGACGTTCAAAGTGTTACATTGCTTGACAGGTGAGCGTATTCGAGTCCCCGCAAGCGCAATGCCGCTCTGGTGTAACAGTAGTTTTGTGTTCACCATGAATACCATTAACACGGACTATCGATACACGCGTTACGAATGATGGAGGGTTGTAAAGACACGATCGGCAACTAATCAATGGAAATAGTATCGACCTTGGTTTCAGATAACTCGAGAAACTGTCGAGCTGTGACAACTCAAATAAAGCATTGCTTATACTCCTCAAACCAATTTCAGGGTCATGTTATAATTATATATACATAAACACACACACACACATACACTCACACACACTTACTGTCGAGCTGTGACATGGCTATATCCATAATAGTACACACACACACACACACACACACACACACACACACACACACACACACACACACACACACACACACACACA
>JAULBS010061420.1:4485-22860 GCA_032355785.1 Symmetromphalus regularis | reverse complement strand
ACATTGCTAATATTATTTCTGGGAGTGCTCTGAACAAAATGGTACCACTCATTAAGGATCATGAAGGGGAGCATGTATAGGAACCCTCTAGGCCCCACAGATTACACTTATTGTTGTAACGGATGTGACCAAGTTCATGACATAAAAAATGGGTCAAAATATAAAAAAATTATTATTTTTATTTTTCACTTGTTTGTAACCAAAACTTAGCTTTGCGTTCAAACTTTTTATTTTATATATTAAAACTTTAGAAACATATCAAAACTTTAACTTTTACTGTCACGGGTGTGACATTAGAATGGGTATTTCTATTTTTAGCATTAATTATAATCTAAAAAAAAATTTCAAATCACAATTTAATGTAACACTGACATTTCAAATCAACTATCTAGCACCAAAGAAGCATGAGGATTAGCTTGGTTTTCTTCTTCAGCCACATTTTTTACAATAGGATTTTTTTTTGGTGAAATTAGCAAAATATGCAATTTATGTCAATCAAAGATTAAAAAAAAAAGGTTTTACTAATTTTTTAAAGCAAAATTGTCAAGAATCACTTGATTTGATTATTAATAGTCATATTAAGGTTAATGTTAATACTATATATTAAAATTAAAATTTTGATGATTTGGTTGACATTTTTGTGGAATTGCCCTAAAGAAAAGTTTGTTTTATTTAACGACGCCTCTAGAGCACATTGATTTTTATCTTATCATCAGCTATTTAATTATACATATGGTCATTCTGACATGATTAAAGAAAACCTGCTGCCACCATATAGGCTACTCTTTCCAATAAGCAGCAAGGGGTCTTTTATATATGCACTATCTCAGACAGGACAGCACATACCATGGCCTTTGATGAACCAGTTGTGGACCACTGGTTAGAATGGAAAATGTGAAAAAACAACCAAAACTGAAGAGAGTTTTCACAAAACTCACTAAGTCCATCATGTTGATAAAGGGAGATCATAACAAACTGCAGAAAAACTTTATTTGAAGTTGCCATAGTGTGACCCCCAATAGCTGATATTTACTTTGTGCTTGGGGGTCATTAAATAAATAATACAGGGTTCCACATGACACAGGAATCCTGCGTATCTGACCTAATATTCGCTAAAATACTCCTAAATAAAATATGTGCGAGTCATGGTTGACACAAATTATTTCCGCAGTTGACTTGAATTTTTTTTTAAATATAAAAAAAACCCTGTTATTTATGACAAGAAAAAGCAATGCATATATATTATAATGATAGAATAGTAGATAATGCATAGTAGATAATGCATATAATATATGCATGTAATATAAACAAGAAAATGCAAAAAAACGACTAGAGTTTTGGAAATAACAAAAATGTCCTATGTTCCATTTTTTTTCATTACTTTGTTCAATAATAATTTTAAATATTACCACACACCATACAGTGAATATAAAATAAAAACAACAATTTGGTTTCTAGCTGTTTCATTTGAATGCAGTAATTGATATATTTATTATACCAAGCAGTGGGGTTTCCATCAGAAAATGTGTTTAGGAACATGTGTGGGATCTTATTATTTATATATATAATTATAAAATTTGTTTGGGTTAACCCAATAGACACTAATTTGTATAAAATGACCAAATTCATTTTAGTTCTAAAGTATATAATCAGAGACATCGATACTGGAGGAATGGGGGGCACATCCTCCACTTTTTGGATAGGGGGATGCCTATATAATTATCCTCCCATTTGTTGCTTCGAAAAATTCAAATTAGAATATGTAAATAATAATCTTTTCCGGTATTTCTCTTTATTGTATCAATGTAACAGTTAGCCATGTGGTCTTAGCGCAAATATACTGAAGAACACAGGGTGTCTATTATAGCTTGATGGTTGTAGCTGAAAAAGAAAAAATTTCCAAAAAAAAATCGATTTTCAAAAAAACAGATTAAGTGGAGGAGGGGGCTTGCCTTCACCTCCACCCCTGGCTCTATCCCCCCACTTCGAGGAAGAGATTGTCGCCCTTGTATATATAATAACAAATATGCATAGTCTCATAGACAGGACAGCACATGCCACAGCCTTTGATGAACCAGTTGTGGACCACTGGCTGGAATGGAAAATCGCCCAAAATGAAAATGGTTCCACTGACAAGGATCGATCCGATGACCAATCAATTTACAGGTGAACACGTTACCATTTGAGCTACATCCAGCTCTTGTCAGTATGCACATCAAAAGGTCCAAAACATTAAAATTGTGGGTTACTGTTTCAGAGGTCGAACTTCGGTGTTTGGGGTGCATGGTAATTTTGAGATCACATCAGGAGCACAATGGCAAATGTCAGTTTCTTTTTGGGCAAGCAGAAAAAAAATGCATGGCAATATTTGCCTTTGTTATGAGTGAAACTGAGAGGGCACTGGTGCAAAGGGACAGAGCGGCATGGCAAATGCCTCAATGCCTAGGTGAAATTCAACCCCTGTTGGTTTAATATGTACTGCATGCAGGTTGACACATAATTATATTATATTAAATATAATATTACCAAATCCTCAATGCTCTGGAATGTAATTGTGACGGAAACATTCACTTTGTCTGTGGGCAGATAAACAGGGCGTGCTTGTTTGATATATTCCTTGCTCTGTAGGTCCCTTATCAGGTTTGACTCATACATCACCTCTGAAATATAGAATTACCACCATTTAAAATAATACATGTAGTGACAGAAACATTCACTGTTTGGGCAAATAAACAGGGCGTGCTTGTTTGATATATTCCTTGCTCTGTAGGTCCTTTATCATCTCTGAAATACAGAATTTATTACCACCATCTAAATACATGATGTAGTGATGGAAACATTCACTTTGTCTGTGGACAGATATATTCATTGCAGTCTAGAGCATATCTCTGAAAATGTGACCGGATAGGGCATTTTTGAGTAAAAGTTGCTATCCAGTCCTATTAACCTATTTAAGTATTTTGGGGGTGCTGATTACGAAAAAATAGGATAACAAGCTGAAATTTTAGTTTTTAGCCCATAACAACTGAGGGTCTTGATCACCAGCTGCCGTAATTTATCCGTGTATGTAACTGTTTTTTCTCCTTAAAATGCAATACATTTCAACACAAATACTTTTTGACAACTGCCACATTATGATTATGCAACTATGTGGCTGCCCCTTTAAAAGTGGCCTTCAAAGTTTTAAATTTGTAAACATTAATAATCGCGTAATAACTTACTCTGTGCACCCGTTTTGCTGTAAGCTTGGCCAATTAAACACATCAAGCTCACTATAAATATCTGAAAAGATGCTTCTTTTATACAAGTTACATGCATCATGAAAACTTAATTAAACTTCCAAAATTTTTACTTCTCACTCTTTTCTTCTGAAACCTTCCTCTCCTGGAAGATTCGGAAGGAGTAAGTTATCTCCCCTTTACTATTTGAACGGTTGCATCACACTAACGCGATAGCAATATAATTATGGGCGTAGCTAAGTTTATGCTACCGACCTCGATTGTGCAGTGGTTAAGCAGCGGTCTTGTGGCTCGTAGGTACTGGGATCAAATCTCAGTCAAGGCAAGAGATTTTTAATCTCAAAACCGGCTCCAACTCGGAGTGAGTGCTCTGTAAGGCTTAGTTGTCCAAAACTGGTTTGATATCAAAGGCCGCGGTATGTGCTATCCTGTCTGTGATATTCCTTGCTGCTTATCAATAAGAGTAGTCGCATAAATGTGGCGGCATCGGGTTTCATGTATTAATAACAATACATTTTAATAAATAAATAAATAAGTAAATAAATAAAAACTTCAGATAAATCGTATGAAACATTTTTAGGAAGATCCCGAGTTATTTTCACACGTTATTTTAAATATAATTTTTTATACATGATTTACCTAAATTACATTTATTATATGTTGAAAATATTTAATATATGTTGGAAATATTTAATATATATTGCAGAGATTTAATAAATAATTTATTTATTTAATAAATATTTGGTACATATTTAAAAAAAAAAAATATAAAGACATAGATAAATTAAATGTGCAGAAAAAGGGTTAAAATAGCTTAAATATTTTTTTTTTACACTTGGCATCCCATATCAAATAAGATCCATTTTAGCCAGTGGTCTACAACAATACTGGTATATCAACAAATCCGTTTACGCCACTGGAAAAAAAAAACGATTATGTGACCAGTGTAATGTCACTGACCAGTGTAATGTCACTGAAGATGAATATCACCACATAACATGCAATAAATATACTTCTCAGCGAACTATATTATTCCAGTACATATCACACATCATATCAACGCATTTACAAATATGTCATCCCAAGAATTTTTTTTTATTTATAATGGAAATCCGGAACCCAGCTTGTGCTGAAACAGTGTGTAAATTTATTTATAATAAACAAATAATCATTATAATATGCATCTGTAAACATTTTAGTTAAATGTTTGTTTTTATGTGTTCTACTGTTGTGTTAAAATGTTTGTATATTTGCATTCTGTTCCCTAGTTGAAATGAAATATGCAATAAAGTTTATCTTATCTTATCTCATCTTATCAAAGGTTATCTGGGGCAAATACAGACATTTTGAAAGGGGAAATACAAATATTTGAAAGATGTTTAACGTTAGATAGGGCAGGGTCCCGAAATACATAGACAAAATAATAATAATGATAATAATAATAACCACTTATCATCAAGGGCGAAAATCCGTTCCTGAAAGTGTGGGGGGGGGGATGGAACATACCCTTGTCCCACCGTCATTATAGACCACTTGTGTACTTCGGTATATTTGCGCGAAGACGACATGGTTAAATGTTACATTGATAAAATAAAGAGAAATAGTGGTAAAGATTATTATTTAGGCATTTTAAAAAGTGTGTGGGGGGATAATTATATAGGCCCCCCCCGTCCAAAAAGTGGGAGGACGTGTCCCCCCAGGTCCCCCGGGATTTATGCCCATGCTTATCATGTACAGGAAATTTCGTAACAGAGCAACTTTCTTAATTCGTAAATGTAAATACAACTCATTATTATTATTATTGTTATTATTATTTTAAAGTTACTGAATACGATAAAAAAATGATGTTAAAACAAACTGATCATAATTAAACATTGATGAACATAGGTTTCTCTGACTAATATATCTACCACAGTTGATATATTAAACAGTGGAAGATCCATAAAATACATTTAGGGGGTAGGAGCCCAATAATATGATGCCGGATTCTTTAGCGTTAAAAATAAATATTAAAAAAATAATTTAATAAAAAAATAATGATAATAATAATTAAAAAAAAAAGTTGTTTAAATCACAGAATTTAGGGAGGGGAACGGAACCCTGGGCACCCAGTCTAGACCCGCCACTGTTAAATAATCACTTCACATTTCATTTAAGGAAAACTTCGAGATGGACAGTATTTCTCTGTAAGGTTAATTACCGAGGAAGAACAAAACATAAATAAATAAAATAAAATAAAAATAAATAAATAAATAAAAAAAGAACAAAACAAAGAAACCCCAACCCTAACCACTAGTAAACCAAGTAGCTAAGAAGACATTCGACCAACAATGTCAAAGAATGCTAAACCGACGGCTGTCATCATGCAATGTCATGTCACAGATTTTATTTTATTAATTTTTTTTATTATATTTTGTTTATTTAACGACACCACTAGAGTACATATATTTGTTAATCATCAACTATTGGATGCCAAATATTCGGTAATTTTGACACGTATTATATTGAAATTCGTGTTGGTGCTACCACCCTGCTATCCACAGTTATCTCTCTTCCTCTACAAATGCGTACTGAAGATCAAACGACGGATTGTCTCCCTTGGAATCCTACGCCATACTTCCTGCAAGGTCTGACCAAGATGTTACAAAGTGGGGTAATGCTGACGTCTGTTGCAAACTCTTGGGCCCAAAACATCCCAAATATGTTCGATTGGAGACATGTCTGAATATCTGGCTGGCCAGGGCAGTGTTGTAACGCCTTTCTGCCTTAGAAAGTCGACCGCAACACTAAGTCCCTTGGACTACTGCAACACTAAGTCGCTTGGACTACTGCAACACGAAGTCCCTTGGACTACTGCAACACTAAGTCCCTTGGTCTACTGCAACACTAAGTCGCTTGGACTACTGCAACACTAAGTCCCTTGGACTGCTGCAACACGAAGCCCCTTGGACTACTGCAACACTAAGTCCCTTGGACTACTGCAACACGAAGTCCCTTGGACTACTGCAACACTAAGTCCCTTGGACTACTGCAACACTAAGTCCCATGGTCTACTGCAACACTAAGTCCCTTGGACTGCTGCAACACGAAGTCCCTTGGACTACTGCAACACTAAGTCCCTTGGACTACTGCAACACTAAGTCCCTTGGACTGCTGCAACACTAAGTCCCTTGGTCTACTGCAACACTAAGTCCCTTGGACTACTGCAACAATAAGTCCCTTGCACTGCTGCAACACACGAAGTCCCTTGGACTGCCGCAACACTAAGTCCCTTGGACTGCCGCAACACTAAGTCCCTTGGACTACCGCAACACTAAGTCCCTTGGACTGCCGCAACACTAAGTCCCTTGGACTGCTGCAACACTAAGTCCCTTGGTCTGCTGCAACACTAAGTCCCTTGAACTGCTGCAACACTAAGTCCCTTGGACTACTGCAACACTATGTCCATTGAACTGCTGCAACACTAAGTCCCTTGGACAACTGCAACACGAGCCCTGTGGGGACGAGCATTGTCATCCTGAAACTCGAAGTACCGTCCTACGCGTAGGGAAAATCACGAATGACAACAGAACGAATTTGAAAATCGTGCAAGGGAACATGACTGGTCAACGTTATGTTGGCCAAATTTTAGCCCAGTGGTCATCCCATTCGCCCAGCGCGTAGGACGGAACTTTGAGTTCCAGCATGACAATGCAGTTACATTTCGCCAATAATCAGTGATGTCATCCTTTTGACATTTTAAAATTATATATACATTAGAAACACTGAATGGTATATTTCGCAAATAATTTGTAATGTCCTCATTTTGAAAGGAAAAAAAAATAGTTTTACAACCCAACTCATTACTGTTAGCGGTTAGTAGGTGTCAAATGTTGGCATTTACGACACATTATCTATGGAGGAAACCCACTTCCAACGCAAATAATACGCTTTGTCCATTGACAACAATGGCTCTTTTATATGAACTTTCCTTTAGAGAGTGCCACTGCAACTGTTGACATCGATATATCAAAAGTGGACCACTATCTGGAACGGAAAATAGTCCAGTAAGTCCACTGAGAGGAATGCAACATGACATTAATCCATAGTAGAAAAATTAGAAATTACTTTTCCTTTCCAAGAAGAAATGTTTTATAACAGGCACGGATGCAAGATTTCTGAAAGGTGGTAGTGTGTGTGTCCATATGTGATGGGTGATAAGAGTCTTAAGGTAGTAAACATTATAATTACATAGTCATTTTATATGGTTTGTTTGTTTATTTGTTATTATTATATTTATGATAATCTCCAACTTCATGTCGAAGTCTTCTAAAAGAGTCTTAAGGTAGTAAACATTATAATTACATAGTCATTTTATATGGTTTGTTTGTTTATTTGTTATTATTATTATTATTTTTATGATAACCTCCAACTTCATGTCGAAATCTTCTAAAAGAGTCTTAAGGTAGTAGGCATAATTACATAGTCATTTTATATGGTTTGTTTGTTTATTTGTTATTATTATTATTATTTTTATGATAATCTCCAACTTCATGTCGAAATCTTCTAAAAGAGTCTTAAGGTAGTAGGCATAATTACATAATCATTTTATATGGTTTGTTTGTTTATTTGTTATTATTATTTTTATGATAATCTCCAACTTCATGTAGAAGTCTTCTAAAAGAGTCTTAAGGTAGTAGGCATAATTACATAGTAACTTTATATAGTTTATTTGTTTTATTTGTTTTATTATTATTATTTTATTATTATTATTATTTTATTATTATTATTATTATTATGATAATCTCCAACTTCATGTCGAAGTCTTCTTAATGAGTCTTAAGGCAATAGGCATTATAATTACATAGTAATTTGATATGGTTTATATGTTTTATTATTATTGTTAGAATACACCTCATTTCTATTTTCAGTAGATGTCTTCACCTTTTCTATGAAGACTGTCACCAGCGTTCTGTGACAATTCTCAAACTCCCAAAATAACACGATGGCAGTCCTTATAACACTTTAACATGCCGACAGCTCTTGATAAAATAAACAGTTTTTCAAAGGTTTATTTTTATTGGTTTTATTACTATTTATTGGACAAATGAAATTATAACTAATCTTATGTAGACACATAAGATTTCTTGTCAAAGGCCGCTATTTTTACGAGGTAACCCGTAAATGAAATTTGGTTTGTTTTGTTTAACGACACCAATAGAGCACATCGATTTATTAATCATCTGCTATTGGATGATAAACATTTGGTTATTTTAACACGTAGTCATTTGTGAGCCAGCCTCCAAAGGGTTTTGAACCACTGTCTTCAGCTTGAGAGTTTCAATAACCAATACTAAAATAAAAAGAATTTCCAATGCTATAATGTATAGATATAACTATCTTTCTATAAAACTGTTCCTAGTCATCTATTTTAATGTGACATATAAATTTTAGGAAAATGAACACTATACATGTACGTTTAATTCAAAATATTAATTATTTTAAAATAAAAACCTAAAACTATATGTTTAATTCGAAATATTAATTATTTTAAAAATAAGTATTTAATCATTTCTGATTTTCGACATATAATTTTCGTTATATTAGTTGAAATATATACTATCACAGTATGATGCATAATTTATATATACGTATATATTTATATTATGTATATAATTTATAAATTACTATATACAGTGTGTTTGGTTTCTATATGTTGTTTTATACGTATTCTATCAAACATTTTGTGTGTATATAATTATAATACTTTATTTAATTTGTATCTATAATGGGCTATCACCTCGAGGTGTCACATATTTCATAATGTAAGCTGTCTCAATAGAGCAATATATCTCAAAATGAGTGTACCTTGAGTGACACCCTCTCAAAGTGGGTGTTTGTACCTTGAGTGACACCCTCTAAGTGGGTGTTTGTACCTTGAGTGACACCCTCTCAAAGTGAGTGTTTGTACCTTGAGTGACACCCTCTCAAAGTATATAGCAATCATCGGTCCGAATGTTTTATTTTCGTTTTTAACGTTATTCTAGTAAATTAGTGTCAATCCAAATTTGCATTTACGAACCTCGACAGATTAAGGGGGGTGCGTGCGCACCCGTCGCACCCCCCCTGCGTACGGGCCTGGTGTTTGTACCTTGAGTAACACCCTCTCAAAGTGAGTGTTTGTACCTTGAGTTACACCCTCTCAAAGTGGGTGTTTGTACCTTGAGTGACACCCTCACTGCAGTCCCTGAATGAATGATTAAAACTGTTACCAATTTAATATACATCATCTGTTAAAACTTCATGCATGTTCCTGAACAGATTTAAAATCTGATTTTAAGAACGTTAAAAGTATGATATGTTTTCCAATAATTTAACATATTTTAATAACAGAATTCACAAATACAAACACTCCCTTAAAACATTCGAGAGTTATATATATCTTTAGGAGGACTGCCACTTAAGCGATAAAAAAAAAAAAAAAAAAAAAAAAAAAAAAAAAAAAAAATCCCGACCCTAAACCAAAATCTCCTGACAACAGAACATCGACGGACAAAAAGAGTTTTAACAAACTATACATGATGGATGATTCCATGTCTTCCAATAGGAATGACGATTATTAAAAAAAACTTTTATAGCAATCATCGGTCCGAATCGAAGGTAGCAGTCCTCATTAAAACGAAAAAGAAAGTAAGAAAAAGCGAGAGAAAATCTTTTGACTACCAGGCGCGGATACAGGTTTTCTGAAAGAGCGGGTCCAAATGTGGATTTCTGAAGGGGAGGGGGTCCAAAAGTGACGAGAGAATAAAAATAGGTGGTAATTAACCATCCATCCACTCAGAAAAAGGTAAAAGAAAAGGTAAAAAAAAAAATCAACCGAGAAAGGCGTGAGTGGGTGAGGGAGTCCTGACCCCTGGAGCCACTACTGATTACAAAATATTTATTTTGTAAGAATGTAATTGTGTTTACATCTAACCAATGTGTGACCCCTAATAGCCGATTTTTGTGCAGGGGGGGTGGAGGGGGGTCGTTAAACAAACAACCAATCGATGTGTTTGTGTGTTCTGTTAGTAAAATATGTTAAATTATTGGTCACCCTACCCTATACGATACCCTGTAAAGATTTCTGATTAGTCAGAGGCGCAGATATGTACGATTAGACAAAGCACATTATTAAAGCTTCAACAACACAACATAGTGCGACATTGCATAACATTAGACCTGTGCAGGATGCGGACGTATCCGTTGTTTAGGTAGCGTGAGCAGCCATTTCACAATAAACGTAATGTGAGTAACCCTCCATTTGTATCTGCAGTTATATTTCATTATATAATTAAACAGTACAATATCTAGTATTACCAAGTGATGGCATATCATATGGAAACGGCAAAGGTACCAATATAGTTATCAACTGTGTAGAAAATAGAATTATCAACTGCGTAGGAATACATTAGTTAGGAACAATGTATTGTATCTGTTATATATTCTATCGTCACAATTGTCATACCATATTTGAACCAATCACCACAACATTATGTAGATGACCCTTCAGTAGTTTTGCTTAATATATGTATGCCATTAAGAAAGTATTAAGAAAGAAGTGGTAGAGAAAACGACTTTGGAACAGGATAATAATAAACCAGTAGCACATGGAGTTACACTTACAAATAAGGCATCGAGTTAGAACAAACATGGTATTCGTTAAGTTTTCACTACTGTGTATATACAACGGTTAGGAAAAAGAAACTTTACAACTAACATAAAGCAGCAAAAGTGACGATACAAATGTATACTGATCTAGTGGCGTTGCAACGAAATTCATATTGGGAGGGGGGGGGGGGAGCTGCTAATACTAAGAAGCAACTGACTTTACCAAAAAACCCAAGAATAACATAAAATTTTAAATTATTGGGGAGGGAGGCTGCAGCCCCCCCAGGCCCCCCGGCTCCAACGCCCCTGTGATTAAGAAAGATGATTAAACAAAGTGATGTTTTGCAGTCTACTTTAGAAATGAACAAACAGTATGCAAATAAATAGTGAATACAGAAAGTGAGTATTTATTGTAGTCTAAAGAAGGAGTTGTTTACTAACAGTATTATTTCTGTTATAGTGTAGAACATAATTCAAAGATTAGGTTACTAATAGTATTATTTCTTTTATAGTTTATAAACATCTATACTTCGCGTCACATCAGTTTGGCACCATCCTTTTTAACAATAACTTTTCTTCTATGGACTATAAAACAAAAAAGGAAAACGATTTTGGAAATTAAACGAAAGACCTAATTTTTATATAAAATTTCAAGAAAATATATTGAATATTATTTGTTTTATGGGGGGGGGGGGGGGACTATTTTTTATACGTGTTTGGTAGGTTTTTTGCAATTTTCAATTACAATTTTTGTTACCGTAGTAACTATATATAACCCAAAAAGTTATGAAGTGAAATACTTTTGTGTATCGTATACATATTGCAAAAGGTTTGAAAGGCAGTTAATTATCCTTTTGGCACTTATTTTTCAACTGAAGAACGCTGGTGTTTTTTGGTTCCACTTCCGGTGACGCGAAGTATAATTGTTAATTTAGAGGATTAACGTAAATATTAATAATAGACTTAACACTGATTAAACATTCCAAAATGAAAATGCATTTTATTCAAGTTTAAAATAATGTTTTCTTTACTAACTGTATTTCAGCTTCCTGTTTTCGCGAATATTACACAAATTAAACCATGTCTAAGTAGTAGATAAACTCCTGATATACAACATAATTGGTAACAATTTTTGTTAATGTTTGAAAGAACGTAAAGTTCAATACGCTTTTCGTAGCACGGGGTTAGCTTTCAACGGCAAATTCATATTTGGTTATGGGGCTTTCTTATCAACAATACTAAATATAGAGTAAATAATATTTCAATTAGATAAAAACAAAGGCTATCAGATGGATTTTGTAACAACAAAAATTACTAAGTCATAATTTAAAAAATCGCGATTGTAAAAGTACTAGGCCTAAGTCATAATTTGAAAAATGCCAATTGCAAAACTATTACGTAATAAATTTAAATATCTCGATTGTAAAATTACTACTTCATATTTTGAAGAAAAAAAAGCGATTGTAAAACTACTACGTCATAATATGGAAGAAAAAAATGATTGTAAAACTTTCTCGTCATAATTTGAAAAAACCCGATTGTGAAATTATCAAAAGTACCTCATTAACATAATGCACACCATTGGCGTTTCGGTCTATAAAATATGTTTTTAAATTAAAGCTTTCGTATTTTTGCTATTGTTCAAATTCACTTGCTGTACTATCTTTAATCTTCAGTATATTTATTTAAATCTTTATACAGGAGATATTCTTTTTTTGTGTTAAAGTTACAAACATGTTTATTATATTGTAAAACATAACGATTTTGTGGTTTATTTGTAATTAGCTGAAAATTCTAAATATATGTATATAGATAAATAAAATATGTTGTATAGCACCGGGTTACAGTTCACAGACTGAATACATATCAATTTGTTCAAGTCTTAATCCTCTATTTGTTTATGTTAACATGTTTCATAACTTCTACCTAAACAAAACTCACGTTAGGCCTTTACAAAATTAAATCACGTGATATAGAAACAATACTATTTACCAAATCGTGTCCTTGTTAAACACTTAATGAAGATTGTCATAAACAAAGGGAAAATACATACACTAATAAGCAAAGCACACAGTTTATCATATCCAAAGTAAACAAATATGTTTGGTTTTAAATCAATGTAAAATTATCAACATACAAACGTTTAATAAATTCGATGTCCTATTAACAAAAATAAATACTAACAAAAAGAAAAGAAACAATATAGATTAAATGTATGTTTGAAGAACACCAGAGATATCAAAAACGTTAAATACAAAAAATATAGACAATAAAGTACGTGCATTTTAAAACATTAGTAAAGCTATTATCTAAACTGCAAACAATGTTTAATAATTTGAGACAACGCCTCACGTTTTGAAATTCAAATAACTATACTTCATTTCGCAGAGCTTCCATCGCTACAACGTTGTTCCTAATGGTAAATGGAACATTATAATTTTAAAATGATTTTATTAAAAAAATATTAGTCTGATAATACATAATTAGTTATTGTTTTGTGATAATACACAATTTCAAATATCAAGTTTTCTCAACTTTTGTTTGCGAAATCAGCAATATATACATATGGTCGTATACCAACGCATCCTTCAGCATGTAATATTGTAGTATCAACAACCATCATCAGCAGAATGTAATATCGTAGTATAAACCAATAACATGAACAGAAGTATATAATAAAATATATTATTATACTATTCAATATCACAGTTTACCGTATGTATGTGTTATTAGCCGGTTTAATATCAGCAGTATGTAAGTGGTTTTATGAAGATCAATACCACATTTATATTATTGAACACCTAAGGTCATTACCAAATTTATATTATTGAACACCTAAAGGTCATTACCCAATTTCCACTATTGAACACATAAAGATCATTACCAAATTTACATTATTGAACACCTAAAGGTCATTACCCAATTTCCTTATTAAACACAAAGATCATTACTAAATTTACATTACTGAATACCTAAAAGTCAATACCTAAATTACATTATTCAACACCTAAAGGTCATTACCAAATTTACATTATTGCACACCTAAAGGTCATTACCAAATTTACATTACTGAATATCTAAATGTCAATACCTAAATTACATTATTCAACACCTAAAGGTCATTATCAAATTTACATTATTGAACACCTAAAGGTCATTACCAAATTTACATTATTCAACACCTAAAGGTCATTACTTAATTTCCATTATTGAACATATAAAGATCATTACCAAATTTACATTATTGAACACCTAAAAGTCAATACCAAAATTACATTATTCAACACCTAAAGGTCATCACCAAATTTACATTATTAAAAACACCTAAAGATCATTACCAAATTTAAATTATTGAACACCTAAAGGTCAGTACCAAATTTACATTATTCAACACCTAAAGATCAATATCAAATTTATATTATTGAAAACCTAAAGGTCAGTACCAAATTTACATTATTCAACAACTAAAGATCAGTATAAAATTTACATTATTGAACATCTAAAGATCATTACCAAATTTATATTATTGAACACAAATATGTCTAAGCGTAATAAATAAATTTTATTATGGACGGAATGTGTTAGTCATTCGACTGTTGACTAAAATCAACAAATTAAAATAGGTATATCAGAAACACTGGTTTCACATATAAATTAAATTGTCTACGAAATAGGGCATGAGATCCTTGATCCTCTCTAAACCCGAGGACATTGGGCATAAGATTCCTGATCGTATCTAACCCTGACAAAATAGGGCATGAGATACCTGATTGTATCTAACCCTGACACAGATGATTACAACCAATGAGAAAATGTAACATTACGCTATAGTTAACAAGGACCATGTAAAGAAGCAGTAGAGCTATGATTGTTGGTATTACTGTTCATTCTTTCTACATTGTAATATCCAACATAAACTATGAACGTTTTGCATCTGCTGCACAAGTATTACTCATAATAT
Organism: Symmetromphalus regularis; assembly: GCA_032355785.1. Taxonomy (NCBI): domain Eukaryota; kingdom Metazoa; phylum Mollusca; class Gastropoda; order Neomphalida; family Neomphalidae; genus Symmetromphalus; species Symmetromphalus regularis. The sequence goes on along the minus strand of JAULBS010061420.1, from coordinate 8,031 downwards.
TAAAGTATTAAATATTATTAATACCGTAATGTTTGTCTAAACGAGACTTACACAATGTATTGGCTTGACTATCAGCAGCATATACTAATATATATTAGTAATCAAACAGCAATATCACGACTATCAACAACATTTACAAATATCAGTCGTGGCGATCAAGAAACCCCATTTAGTGGGGTTAGGGGCAATAATATGATGCCGATTTCTCGGATTCTTTAACGTTAAACAAATAAAATAATTTAAACAAATGTAATTTAAATTGCAAAATTTAGAGGGTCGGAGCCCCTGGGGCCCCCGCCCAGACCCCCACTGTCAATACTCAAGATAATATACATATATATATATAACTGTGAATCATCTCACATGTTTAACGCAAACATGACTAGCATCCTTAAACTGATAAGCTTTATATTATATTAGCATCAGTATGTAATATAAACCACTAGTATTAATGTGTGATAAAAATAGTATAAGCTATATGTATGTAATATCCTACTTGATGCCAGCAGTTTATGCCAGTTCCCGGGTATACACTTATACAATAACTTTGAACGTAACAAACGTAAACGCTAAACGTTGTTATTGTACAAAAAATGCATATATCGGGGGAGTGGAAAAAAAAAAGTGGCACCCCAAGCAATTTGCAATAAACAAGGAACTATGCGTCGCATCCTCATAATAGTTGGCACCATTTATCGTATAGATATTAGCCCCTTGCTCGTGAAATTTCAACCCTATGGGTTAAATATCTGCAAGATGACAGGAAAATTAATATTCTATGTAAAAACATTGTCATGCCAAACTGAAGCAAAATTCTTTTTCGGCCATAACCTTTGTCCACACATGCTTAGATCACTGCTTTGTCCGCTATTGTAAAAAACATCCTGTTGTGCTCTCACTTAGCAGAGTGAAAATGAAAGGTACTTGGTGTACACTGTAGCCCAGTAAATGCATCTGCCACCTGCCAGAATACCACGCCCAGACATAACGGCGCCATGTCTGCCAAAGCTGTAGACAAGCAATTAACCCGCATTTGCTTCAGTCTGGCATGACAGTGTTTGACATACAATTTTAAGTTTCCTGTCATCTTGCAAGTATTAACCCTATAGGTTTGAAATTTCACCAGCAAGGGGCTAATATCCGTAAGATAAATGGTGCCAAATATTATGAGCATAGTTCCTAGTTTATTGCAAAATGCTTAGAGGTTCAACTTTTATACCCCACCCGATATATAATAATAACTATGTTATGGACGGAACTTGTGAACAAATAGTTTACCAAAAAACCCCCAGTTCAGAATCAAATCATAAATATGCTTGAGACAGTTTTGGATTAACAAAAGTAGTTTTATGAAAACAACATCAGTGACAAACACGTCATCAACAAAAAGAGAAAAAAATGGTATAACAACATCGGATGAGTAATAAATTATCATTAAGGCATGTTCATAACGAGGCACATATGTGTCCAAATCAGCGCAGTACCATCGTGTGACTGCCATGATACCAACTGCTTCTCAAACAAGCCAGACATTTTAAAGTTATCATACAGGTTTTCAATAATCATCATATTTCAGTAAAGAAGACCCCACACAAATTCAATGTTAAAAATAATTATCTTCTACTGTCCCGAGATCTCATCGCTTTTAAACGTTTTTACGCGAATTGTCTCTCTATTCATTTTGAATTCCAAAATTACAATTAAAAATTAATATAAACCCAGATTGCATTTTACTACTAAATAATTATTTGATAAATTATGGAAAGCCTATATTATAACTTTAAGAGAATTGTCAACATAAAATATATACTCCTTCTATAGCAGTTAACCACTGTAGAGGCCAGAGTATTTCTATAAATACTTCATCCATTTTGCTTATTATATGATAAAACATCATGTCACCGCTAGATTTTAAGCCAAAGATCTCAGTCGTCAGTTTTCTCCAAAATGCCTAACTTCTCTCCGACCCATTTGCCTTTAGCTATGATTTCATCTTGCATCAACGAAAAACACATGGACAAGATGGCCATACCAAACATGACGTAAATGGAGCCAAGAATGAGCTGCGCCTGCGCCTGGGGGTTTTCGAAATCAGTTCCGGGTACGACGTCACCAAATCCAATGGTGCTGAGAGTGATGAAGCAGAAGTAGGCCGATTGCAGCCAATCCCAGCCCTCCCACAAACCGAACAGAACCGCTCCGCCAAAGATGTAGCCGCCGATTACGACCATTGTGATTGTAAGAGGAACTGTAATCTTCTTTTCATCCAAATCGTCATCGTCATCATCGCTGTCGTCGTCAAGAATTACTGGGTCATTTTTCGTAGGTGGTCGGTTAAACGCTTTTAGATCAAGAGGAACTATTTTCACGGTTTTGCCAGAGGGACTCGGCGCTCTGGATCCAGATTTTGACGAACCTGGACGAACTGTAGCAGACATGTCCGTGTTATTCTTTTTGTTGTCGTTTGTGTCCGTACTGCCTGTTGGCGATTTCGTCGGTATTCGGGAAAAGTCGTCAGTTGGGGATCCAGAGATAATGGCCGATTTGTCCGTCTTCCAGGCTGGGTCTTGAGATCGTTGCATGGGTCTGATCTGAACAACCTTGGTCGTCTTCTTCTTCTTGCGACGACAGCAGCCGCAGCAGCAGATCTTAGAGTAGATGAAGCGGAAGATGTCTGCGAGAACGTCACCTATGTTGGCGAGACACAACAACATGAGTGGGATGCCCAGCACAGCGTACGCTATACAGACAAGACGACCCCATACAGTCTTCGGAGCGATGTGACCGTATCCTGAAAAAGAAAACAAAATAAACCATAAACTTTTATGAGTATATTAATGCGTAACTCGTACAGGGGCGTTGGAGCCGGGGTGGGGGTGGTGGTGGGAATCTGTAGCCCCCCCAATAATTCCCATAAATATATTCCTTATTCATCGTTGAATTATTCACTGACAAATTCTGATGTTCAGAAACGGGGTATTTCCGGGAGCAGACCCTCTCCCCTAATATGAATTTCGTTCCAACGCCCCTGTCGTATATCTACCATAAAACCTGCAACGAATTTTTAATCTACTAGTAATTAAAATTAATTTTGAATTTTTTTCATTGCTTTTGAATCTAGAGATTATTTTTGTTTTGTTTACTAGTATGATTAGAGCACATAGATTTATTAATCTTCGCCTGTTGGATGTCTGATATTTGGCAATCTTGACATGGAGTCGAGATGCGTGAAAGTATAAACCAGAAGTTAGTTTGTTAGACAACTTGAGAGTCTGATGTCCTACCACGGCACCATTAAGATATAAAGTTAGTTCGTTAGACAACTTGAGAGTCTAGTGTTCTACCACTACACCATTAAGATATAAAGATAGTGCGTTAGACAACTTGAGAGTCTGATGTCCTACCACTACACCATTAAGATATAAAGATAGTGCGTTAGACAACTTGAGAGTCTGATGTCCTACCACTGCACCATTAAGATATAAAGATAGTGCGTTAGACAACTTGAGAGTCTGATGTCCTACCACTACACCATTAAGATATAAA
>JAULBS010061336.1:0-22869 GCA_032355785.1 Symmetromphalus regularis | reverse complement strand
TCAAACAGATTTTTCTCAAAATTAATCCAGTTTTTGGGGGAAGTAACTCTTAAAAGAATTCAGTAGTCTAAAGGTTAATATATAAATATCATATTTGCAAAAAACGATGAACAAGATACGAATATTACCGAAATGGCTGAAATATTTCGAATGTTAAAAAGGTCAGTTACCCCTCTTTGTAATGCTATCGTCTGATAAGACTTGTCAACGCTGTGCAATATCGTCAATTTTAATATATGAATGAATTAGTAATATTTTAAATCATTATTTAACAAAGTAATGAAAAAAATTGGAACATAGGACTTTGTTGCTATTTCCAAAACTCTAGTCCTTTTTCGCCTAGGTTCACCCAAACTGAATGAAGTAATCAACAAAAATTAACGTAAACAGACTATAGATGTGTGAGTGGGGAGGGGGGAGTAGAGAGTTGCAGTACTACTTTCAGACAGGTGAGTTCCGGTGCTTGCGTCATTTTGTTTTTGACCACAAAATGTCAAAATAGGTTCCTACAGACTACAGTTGTTCAAGCAGTTCCTGATCAAGTGTCTTTGAACTCGTTCATATGCTATTGTACATCAAATTTTCATTTTATTTTAATATAACAAACGATTACTTACTTTGCTAAAAGAACAATTAAAACAAATAAAATATGTAGTACAAAGTCCTAGTCTATTTCCAAAAATATAAATTTTTGGGGGTAGTTGCGGATAATTTGGGTAGTTCCGGATCATTAAAAGTATTTAAACAAAATTTTTTTTTTCATGTGAACTCTGTTGGAAAAGGCTGAAATGGGGCCGGGCTATGAACTTTTCAAAGTTGGTAGCTCGTGTGTCCACCATGTCTGGAAAGGCTACAGTGATATAATAATTAAATACCTTCCAATGACACGCTATTTATCCGTGTGGGGAAATGATTAACATCGTTTATTCATTGATTAATAAAATACATATCTGTTTTGTCTGTATGTCTTATATTTTATCGAGCAGTTAAACAACAAATTAATAAACAACTTGTAGGTAGGTAATATTGGAGAAAAAAAAGGTTGCTTCACCAACTTTTCCTTTGGTCCACCAACTTTTCAAAGTTCGGAGGCCTGATGACCACCTCAATTCTCAATGAATTTCCAACACTGGTGAACCTCTTTTGAAAAAGTTTGCAATAAAAATAATTAAATTTTAACTGCAGGATACCGTTCCATAAACAAACCCTAAGGCTGCAATCAACGTTTTGTAAATTAGCGCAACGGCCCTTGAAAAATGAAGGAATTTACAAAGAACTTTAAGAACCTGTATGATTTATAATGTGATTTGGAACTGACCAAAAAAATCATGGTACGATTTCCAATTTTTAAATTTAATATAATTATATTAACAAAAATCATACCCTGCTAATTTATTAAGTGCAAAATGTAGTTTTATTTGTAGGCAGTGTTTATTATGAGCTGTCACCTATTTTGTCGCTGCTGTAACTGTCAAAAACACTGTATGTGAAATGTTGAGTTCCAATTGCGTGACTTCGTTCAGACAGTTTTTAAAGTTCACAATTACACATTTCTGGTAAAATTTGGATTATTATTTTTTCAGCATACCTCACTAATAAAACGAATTGTAATAAATGTATAATAACGTTTTCGATCAGTTATTCGACATTTATATGAGCTGAAACTGCATTTTGATCTGGAACTACACAAGATCCTGAACTGCTTAAACAAGTGTATTTGAAATTTACAAACTGGAAAGGTTTTGCTGTGATCATTGGATTGCTCACCTTTTCTTTCCAAATGAGGGGTCAAGGTTGACATCTGCAATTTGTGACGGCAGACCATTTTGCAACCATAGAAGCTACTTTATAGGTCTTAATTGGTTTGCGGCAGCTTGTATTGCTGTCGGGGAGCAGGATGTAGCTCAAATGGTAGAGTGTCTGCCTGTGACACAATCCTTCTCAGTGGACCCATCTGCAGTTTGGGTTACTTTACGTTCCAACAAGTGGTCCACAACTGGTTCATCTAAGACAGTGGTATATGTTGTCCTGTCTGTGGGTGCATATAAAAGACCTCTTGCTGCTTATCGGAATGAGTAGCCTATCTGGCGACAGCAGATTCCTCTAAAACGTATGTCAGAATGACCATATGATTGACGTCCAATAGCCGATGATGAAATAAAAATCAATGTGCTCTAGAGGCGTCGTTAAATCAAACAAACTTTCCTTTTTTGTATTGCAGTCAGTGCCACTGACAGTCTCATAAAATATTATGCAGTTTGCTCATTCTCAAAATATTAATCTAGCTGGCCATTTTTTTCTATCTTAAAATTGGCCAAGTTGCTGAGGGCATTTCCTGTTGAAATTACATGGGGGTTGAGAGGGTGTTTGGAAAGCAGATGTGTTTTTTTTTACATTAGTCCTTTGTAAAAACGGTCATTTTATGCAGGGCACAATATTTCACGTGAACTACTGTTTTGTTCCACCAATCAGTTACGTCTTGACCTGTAGATGTTCGCGCAGGTGTACAAATATTCTGATAAATATTTTAGACTGATACCCACATAGCAGAATGAACTTTAAAAAACAACAACATTAGGAACATCACTGTAGATAAAGTGAAAATAGTTTTGACAGCGCAAAATGAAAAAAGGAATGTGGAAGTGTTCATTAAAAAAAATATATATATATAAAATAAAAAAACAGCTAACTTTCGCAAACATTAAAAAAAAACCTTATAGATTGTTTTCATTTGTATTTTGTTTTTAAGTTTTGTTTGAGCTAAAAATTATGTATTTGAAACATAATTTCAATGTAACTTTGAGGTAACCTGTGGGTTACGTGAACATAATTCATGTAACCAAAATATGGGTTACCTAGGTAAAAACCACATAACCGACTTGGGGTTACCTCAGATTTCAAAATATTATCTCCTGTTTATGTGGGTGGTGGGTTGGTGAAAGAAATTATAAATTATAATTACCTTGGTACTGGGTCTGTGAGCACTGGCAATAAATGTGGTGGGAGATCATTTTGGTATCAAATCCATGTGATTTGTCATTTTTTGCTCTTATACAAATACAGTTTGAAGGTAAGCAATGATTTTTGTTGTTGATAATTCTTTCAAAAGTCTTTTTTCGAATTGACTCAAATTCAAACCTTAAAGGGTCGTATTATTTACTGAGCTCTGCCAAGAGCAACCGAAAACTACCTGCAATCCTGTCATTGATGACAGTTTTCTTAATTGTTCAACAATTATCACTTTTACAGGGCACAATATTACACGCGAACCGCCATTCTGTTCGCATGTCTTTTATGTAAAATTTAATTTGCGCAAATCGGTTACGATGTGACCTGTAGACATTCGGAAATTTGAACTTGCAAACTTAAGTAGACGTACAAGTATTCTGACAAATGTTTTAGACTGATTTTTAGATACTTTATGCGCAGCGAACCAGTAGACAACGTTATATTACAACATTTGTAACTTGTGACACGTCTAAAATGCTTTGTATAGAGTCGAGCCAAAAGTTTTAATGAAATGTGCATGGACCGCTGGGGATGGCTAAATTATCTGCTGCTAATTTATCTTTAGAAATATATGTTGACATAATATTGGATTGCCTATATAGTTTTACAAATGTTGAAAACAGTTTTAATGTAAACATGTGTTATAAAAGTTTTAAAATACTAACGTTGCATAATGAGCTTTAAAAAACTTAACATTTTGGAACATAATAGATAAAGTGAAAGTTGGTTGCATGGACAGCGTGAAAAGAAGACAGGAATCTGGAGGTGTCCATAAAACAAACCCAGTTAATTTTAGGAAACATTAGAAAAACTGTTTTATAAATATATATTTTTTTCTTTTATATTTTTTTTTAACTTTGTTTGAGCCAACAATTATGTATTTAAAACATAAAAATTGTATATATATCATTGAAATCAGCAGCACTCAAGGAAAATAATTCTATTACCATTTGTGCAACTTCATAAAACATGCAGTTTTGTTTTACTCTGTGGTCTTGTCTAGCAGATATGTTATTTCATAGATACGTACATGTATGATAATGACATGAATATATATATATACAATGTATGAGCAATATGGTTGCAATTTATTTTTTAAACTGAATTGAAAACAATTGAGTAATTGAAAAATATAATAAGAGCATGTCTGTGATACTGTGCAAAAGGGTAATGTTTTTAATTTAAATTTAAAAAACCCACATATATATATATTACTGTTTTAGTATATCACTATTTGCAACGTTTTATTTTAGCAAGCACCTATCATTTTGCTGAAGGAAGGAACAGACTCTTCTCAGGGTATACCTCAAATTATCAGCAACATCAGTGCTTGTCAGGCCATCAGTGATGCTGTCCGCACTACACTTGGTCCACGTGGGATGGACAAGCTTATTGTCGATGGTAGTGGTAGGTGTATAAAAGTTGACAGCTTCTTAATAATAATAATAACAATAATAAGTCACTGTTGATGTTAAAGGACTCTGAGAATTGATTTTTTTTTCATCCCAGATAACCCATTTTATTTTGCGCCACTCATAAAATGTTAATTGGATTCTTGACAGTAATATATTACATAAATGCCAAATTTGTTACACAGATTTAGATTTGAGAGCTGACAGAACAATTTTCAGAGTGTTTGTATTAACAAATTTGTAAATATCAAAACTGGTCAAAATTTGCACCTATGTGTTAATTTCATTGCATAATTGTAAAGTGTTTTTCATGGTATGTAAACTTTAAAAATTTATTTGAGAAAAATGTTTACTCTTGAGTGTGAATTTTATATGCTTCTATGCTGATTAAAATTTGTGACGGCAGACCATTTTGCAGCATAAAAGCTACTGTATAGGTCTTAATTGGTTTGCAGCAGCATTGTATTGTAGAACTGATCATAATGTCTGGTTATATTTCCAGCTAGGCAGTAATATGTAAAATCATAATGGATGGCTCAGAACAAAATCCTTTTGAACCCTAACACGGTTTGACTAGTTTTAAAATAAATAACTATTACAGAAAGAAAAAAATAAGCTGTATTTGTTTCTAACCGTCTATATATATTTGTGGTTTTTTTTTCAGGTAAAGCCACCATATCTAATGATGGTGCTACAATTCTGAAGAATCTTGATGTTATTCATCCAGCAGCCAAGACACTTGTAGATATTGCAAAATCTCAAGATGCAGAGGTGTATATTTACATTAAAATTAATGAAAATAGTTTCTTTATTTTAGCTACTTTATAGCCAGTTAATTTCTTTATAACTAGTTTATTGCAGCTGAGACAAGTACTTTTGTAGTGTGTGATTTTTAATTTAGATACCGCCTCCAACAAAGCGTGAGTGTTGTGCGGGGTTCAGTGGGTAGGCCACTTGCGCAGATTAGTAAATCACAACCGATTCATCAAAGGCCATGGTATGTGTCTGACATCTAAAACCTGCTGAATAAAAACTGTGCTGGGGTGTTAATAAAACAATCGTTTTCACTGCTAATTGGAAATATTGGGCTGTGTGTTGATGGCAGGTTTCTTGGTTTTTAAATTGTATTATGTGTTTCATATACACCTAAAAGCCAGTGATTTAACAATGTGTTGCTTGAGGCAAGACCATACAAATTATAATAAGTTTAAACTTTAATGAACATTAAAAAGTTTTGTGATCTAGCAGAAGTGTAGTATTATTTAACAAAGCACGGGAATTGTACGCCTATCAGCGTATATATGCACCAGTAAAATTAGTATGCCTCAAGGTATATCCAGTATGTCCCAAAGCTTTGAGTAAAAAAAACACCCAGTCTATGTAGGTATGATTTCTGTGCAATGAGGCAACAAATCTGCCTCCAAAATACCCAAATTAATTTTTGATCGCGGGACTTAACCCTCCTGGACTACCTATCGGGGCCTAGGCGTCCATTAGATTTCGATTTTAGGCTGAATACTCCCCAGCCACTTTTTCCAATACCTATGCCTGTTAACATAATGATGAGGGATGTTTCATATTGATGGTATTAAGTGTTATATGTTGGTGATGTATGTACATTATGATAGATGTGTTTTGGGTTACAGGTTGGTGATGGTACAACAACTGTCACACTGCTGGCAGGAGAGTTTCTCAAGCAGGCCAAGCCGTATATTGAGGAAGGTGTTCATCCACAGGTCATCATCCGAGCATTCAGAAAAGCACTGTTTCTTGTAAGTTTCTGAAGAAACAATTTAAATATACATAATCACATATTTTGAAAATGTACAGGGTTTCTAGAATATGGTAGCCCGATGCCGGTGATTAGTGGTTTTTGCGGTCGGGCTACCAAATAATCACTTTCCTAACTAAAACACTGCAACGAAACAATAAAGAAAAAAAGTGCTATTAATATTGACAAGATAAGTTTTCCCGCTGCATTCGTAATTCTTTCGCAATACTATGTTCAGTATTGGAAAGCGATCGAAATGCTTTTTTCAATAAATAAAATTTGGCTATTATTACTATTGTTAGCCTAGAACACGTCAGATAACTCGCAAGCGTAATCTGTCCAAAAAATGCAGTCCAAGATGTCGTAATATTACGAAGAGTGCCGAATGTTTCCGGTCAAAACAAATCAAGCTTTTCCGTTCTTTTATTGTTAAAAATACAATTATTATAAGTAATTAATGTATCCATTGTTACCTATTACATTGAAGGTAATAATTATTTTACTTTAGTTTGTCAGTTTTTAATCTTACTCCGACTTAGTCATCCGCAAAGTCTGAGACAATCTGATAGAACGTTTTTTTTTGTAAATAAACATGAAGGTCTCTGATAGATCTATTGTTCTTTTGTTTTTGAAAACGGTGACACTAATCTTACTGTGAATCAGGGTGCAGACATGTGCATTTTTAGTAGTTTTCTTTTTTTAATCCTGCAAAATGTAGCGAGTCATCCGATCGTCCGATTCGAGTTTTATTTTTAAGAGGTAGGGCTAGTGAATTTTTAAGTCGGGCTAGTGAATTTTGAAAATAACTGGTCCGATGGCTAGTGGATTAAAAAAAATTCAAAAAGCCCTAATTGTCGTCTTGTTTTATGACTGTACTAGACTAAATTTGTAGAAGAAAAATTGTCTTAAAATTCGTTAGATAATATTAAATGAAATATTTCATAACTGGAAAAAGATTATGAAAATAAATATGTCAAGAATAACCTTTACCGTCATAATAAAATGTATTGTATTCCATGAATTACCTCCTTTTGAATGATGTATGTTAATTTACAACATTGCAAAACAGAATACTGAGAGTTAACTGAACATCAAGTATAGTCATTCAAAAAAAAATATAGAAAATTGCTAAAGGAATATTTTTGTGAGTTCAAAACTTCAGTGACTAGCAGTGTTAAGGTTTCTGAAATGAATGGGTAAAGTTTTAAAACCCCACACCCAAACTGTTTGTAGTTGTAAACATACAGTGTTATGTAAGATGTGAATTGAAGCAGTGATGCATGTTTTTTTTTAAACCAACAAAAAAAAAAATGTTTTTAGCAGATTGTCCAATGTGTACCAAATCATTGCTAAATATTGGATAGTTGTAGACCCACAAATAAATGCTGAAATTACATTACTGATATGTTCAGTTCACTGGTCAAAGAATTTTTTAAAGATGTTGGGCAAAATAGTAATTGACCAGTGGAAAGTTTGTTTTTAAAATTTTAATTAATAACTTGCTAACCAAGGTAAATTTATTAGTAATTGCTAATCTTTGTGTATTAGAATTACATAGTGATCTCTGAAATTTGTGTAGCAAGATCCAAGAATTTTCCGTAGTAATATTATTTTTAGAATATTTAATTTTTAGGACATGCTTAACCTCTGTGTGATTTTATTTTTGATAACATATTTCTTTCAGGCAGTGGAGAAAATAAAAGAAATCTCAATGAAAACGAAGAAAGGTGATTTGAAGTAAGTGTTTGAGAAATGTATTAATGTTGACTAATACACAGCATAACAAGTTTTTTCCTTGGCATTACATCTTATTGCTGGCAACCGTATTGATGAGTTGTCACCATGTTAGTCCCTTTAATATGCTGTGGTTAGCTCTTGCTTTACAATGACCATCATGGCTCTCACTGATCCCCAAAAAGTGTCTTTTGAAGCATTAACTTGGACAGTTACTCTCATGTTTTGAATTTTTACTTAAAATCCTATAATGTGACTCCTAGAATTTCACCAAAATTCTCAATTGACTCTCATGGGAAAAAGTCCGACAAGAGCCCTGAACATTATACACTCACACAAGTAAGTCGTATAACAATGTTGCTTTTCAGAGAACAGAGACAGCTACTAGAGAAATGTGCAGCGACGGCTCTCAGCTCCAAGTTGGTCGCCTCACAGAAAGAATTCTTTGCTAACATGGTCTGTGATGCAGTTATGCTGCTTGATGAGTTACTGCCAATCAACATGATCGGAATCAAGAAAGTTCAAGGTGGAGCACTTGAGGTTTGTTGTTATTCTTTTAGCTAGCCTCTTAGTAATTGGTATTGGACTCGGCACCAAACTGAGTTAAGGGTTTAAATTTGTATGTTTCTGGCTACAACAATTATTGGATTAGGTGATTAGAAGTTAATGAATGTATTTAAATGTTCTGAATATTTAAATATGCAGTTCATTATTGTTTATTTAATATTGTTACAACTTCTGTTATGTATTTTTTGTTATACATTTTAAATTTTTCTCTGAAAAATGAAAAATTCTGCTGAGGAATCCCATTCCAAGCATAAATGATCTATAGGTTATTATCTCACAGAGCATTTATTCTGTCAGAACATATACCCAAGAGGACTTGGTGTACTGTAAAAGTAGCTGCAAATTAAACAATGGGATCTGGTATTTATTGCAGTAATTATTCAGTAGACAGTATTTTTATTGGATAAATATTTTATTTATTTTTATCTACAGGATTCATTCCTTGTTGATGGTGTTGCATTTAAGAAAACGTTCAGCTATGCCGGTTTTGAGATGCAGAGGAAGAAATATGAGAATGCTAAAATAGCTTTGCTCAATGTCGAGTTGGAGCTCAAAGCTGAAAAAGATAATGCAGAAATCCGTGTTGATACTGTTGAGGTATGAGTGCATCTGGACATCCCCCAGAATAGATTCCACTCATAGTTAATGTTTGAGATGTTTTGTGTAAATGGTAGTTAATGAATATTTTAAATATGCAATAATCATTGTTGTTTATTTAATATTATATCTTTTGTCATGTAAAGACTGTGATGTGTTTTACTCTGGTGTTATGCAAATATATTTTCTTCCTTTCTTTCTTGAAACAACAGTTAAATGTTTGTTTTTACTTTGATGGAATCAGTGATGTATATATTTTGAAATCAAGATACATATTAAAAAAATAAAGTAACAGTCCATCAGGAATATCACATGGTCATAGATGATTACAAGAAAAAAACAGTAAGAAAAGCATTATTTGAAGCACAGTTTGTCAAAAGCATGGTAATATGAAACTAGATCCAAGCAATAAATTGTTTATTAACTTGGAATATTTATTTTGTGACTTAACCCAATTTTTCTTCTTTTCTTTCAGGAATATCAGTCCATAGTAGATGCAGAGTGGAAAATTCTCTATGACAAATTGGACAAAATACATCAAAGTGGGGCTGTAGTGGTACTTTCCAAACTACCTATTGGAGATGTTGCAACTCAGTACTTTGCTGACAGGTGTGTGACAGTGTATATTACAAGTTCCAAGTATCCAGTATTGTTGTTACTATACTTACTTGTAATGGATCTTATATATTTAACAAATTGTAGTGCCTAGCAGCACATTTCATCACATCACTTGTTTTAAATGTATACCTTCAAAGTAAACAAACCTACTTCCAACCAATGATCCACAACTTGTTTATCGACACCTTAAGTCTGATTCTTACAGGGTTGTAATGATGTTGTTAACCCCCCAAATAACAAGAAAAAACATCATATATATATATATATATATATATATATATATATATATACAGCTCCAATATGTACTCTCTTCTCTTTTGAGAAAAACATAAAAACCTAGCTGCTTATCGAAAACAATAGCATAAGTGGAAAATGGAAATCATTTTCAACATCACTTAATATTTATTATGAATAATAGATGAAAAAAAGATTTTTCCTTCTACAGAGACATGTTCTGTGCCGGTCGTGTGCCTGACGAAGATCTCAAGAGAACAATGAAGGCTTGCGGTGGGTCTATACAGACCACTGTACAACAGCTAGATGATTCTGTGCTTGGATCTTGTGCATTATTTCAAGAGACACAAATTGGTGGAGAGAGGTGAGAAATAATTAAATTTATTTGTTACGTTAAGCCACTGACATGATCTTAGACAATTGTTTTTTTTACCTGAATGTCCAGAATTGTTTTGCCAGGTCACACTTAAATGTTAATACACTAAAGGGAGAAAAATGACATAATTATGCACCATTAAAGTGACATTTACTGTTGTCGTTGTAAGGAAATAAAAAACAATTATGCACTTATTATCCAGCACATTTTAAAATGGGGAATAAAAAACAAAATAGACTAAAGAATGGTGGGGAATAGTGCTAATATCATTCAGTCTAGCAATGTATGTTATAAAACCTTGGTTTAAACCAATTGTTTCAGCCCTAAAATTTGAAGAATTAAAATTTTTTTAAAACTAATTGGATGTAAAATGTTATATGAATGGTGACAATAACTTAATTTGCAGATCAAAAATTGTTTATGTAAAAGTTACATAGAAATGAAATGGCTGTTAGTGTAGTTTTAAGAGGCCTGTTTATGTACACTGTTCTAGTTTCTCTCTGTTATATTTGTTTTAAGCACCATTAGGTGAAAAGGTTTGCAGTAAGAAACACACTTACGTACTGTTTTAACTTGCAGGTTTAATTTCTTCACTGGGTGTCCCCGCGCTAAGACGTGTACGTTAATTCTGCGCGGTGGTGCTGAACAGTTCATGGAGGAGACCGAGAGATCCTTGCATGATGCCATCATGATTGTTCGTAGAGCTCTGAAAAACGATTCTGTTGTAGCAGGTCGGTTTATCATTCATACTTCTCATCTAATAGCATCTTGTTTGTCAGATGCCCCTCAAAAGAAAGAAGTGTTTTGTTTAGTTACACACTAATACCTTTATCAGCAGTAGACTATCAGTTAGCAGATCTGTTTACTCTTAGGATTTTGGTATAAAATGTGTGATATTTATGTGCTTTTCACGATTGTACACTGGACTGGTTGAAATTACAATTTATTATTTTTTGGAGGGAGGGGGTGATCTTTTTTCAGTGCAATAATTTTCTTAACACCGCTTAGAGGAAGGTATTTCTGGTGGATGGTATTTCTGGTGGGAAGACAAAAATAGCAGAGAAGTGGAAATTTACTCTCTTTTGTTAATTTTAGTAATTGTTTTACTGTGATTTTTACTTTTTTTCATCTTTTGGGTTAAACAGGTCTGTGATAGAGGTGCAGTGGGTCATGAGATTGATCCCTTTCAACAGTCTGATTTGGACTGTCATTCCATACAGATGGTCACCAACTGGTATGACAAAGACCATGGTATGTAGTGTCCTGTCTGAAAAATCACATCTAAAAAATCTCTTGCTGGTAATCAGAAAGAGTAGACTTTTTGTGGTAGCATGTTTCCGCTATATTCGGCACTGATTAGCTACTGAATAATATGTTGGGGTGATTGGCCAGCCCCCACACTAACCCACCCCGGCTCTCCCTTTTTGTGAAACCCTGATCTGAAGTAACTGATACCACTGACTGGAACAGAAGATAATGGGTGCACTGGAAAATATTGTTTCCTCATTGGTTATCTAGGAAAGTCTGAATAAGCCTTTTTTTTTTCGTTGTTGAAAAAATATAAATTGTCATTTCCATTTTGTGTTCTATTACAGGTGGTGGAGCAGTTGAGATGGAGCTGAGCAAGTATCTGAGAGACTACTCACACACAATAGCTGGGAAAGAACAGCTAATCATCGCCGCCTTCGCTAAAGCACTGGAGATAATCCCACGACAACTCTGTGACAATGCAGGCTTTGATGCAACTAATATCTTAAATAAACTGCGACAAAGTCATGCACGAGGTGAGAACATAACTCTACCTAGTGCTTATTTAAAGCCTTACACTTTCAGAAAGTGTACACTTCTGTGTAAAACAGTTTTAACTCTAGTGTTTCACTTTGAATTGAAAATAAAGTGTATTTGTAGAGCAAAATATTGCCTTTTTATAAAACTAATGTTTGAAGTTTTTTTATATTCTATTAGTAGAAGGATCATTTGGATTTTTTTTTAATGTTATTTTGTCAGTTTGTTAGATACTACACCTGACATAAATCTGCTAAATTACAGTATAAATATTTAGATCTTTAGTGATTTTAACAAAAAGTAAAACATTGGAAAGAAAAATTAACCAAAATGTCCCAACTTATTGAACCAAAAAAATACTTTAAAAAAAAATGTCAAAGATCATTTAGAAATATGAAAACTTCAAAATATAGGTATGTGTCAGTGACTGTAAGAAAGTGGTGTGCATTAAATTGCACAGTCATGCTGGTCATTGTAGAGATCATGTTATATTTTATGTGTACAATTTTAATAAAATTTTAGTAGATGTTACCAATGATAATTTCAGAAAATTGGTAAAATAATTTTTATTATTTGTGACGTGTACAAGAGGTATAGCATCCATCTGAAGTGTTTTGATGGACCCATCAGGCTAATTCCCCTTCCAGCCAGTTGTCCATTACTAGTTTAACAAAGTCATGGTATGTGCCAACCTGTGTGTGGGAATGTACTTATAAAAGTACAATCTGTGGTGTTGAGTGTTTCTTCTGTGTACCATGTGTCACAAACACCTAATGGCTGCTGAATGACTGTGTTGGGCTGTTCTTCATAACCTTTTTTTAAAGAATTATTTTAAGAGTTACTTCCCCCAAAAACTGGATTAATTTTGAGAAAAATCAGTTTGAGAGGCATCTCATTTTGGTCAAATGTTTTGACTTTAAAACTTAACAAAACAATAAAATAATATAAAGGTATGAACAAATTAATATATTTTTGGGTTTTGAAGGACTTTTTTGTAGATACACTATTTGCAATCTAGAAATGTGTAAAAACAAACAAACAAAAAAACCTGTAAACCACACTTGGTAATTCGTATTTTTGGTCTGATTGCTCACATTCAACACCATATTCTCGTTCTCACAAAAAAAATGTATTTGAAAATTCTTGCTATTCGCTCCTAATATTCAGAATCAAAATCCTCACCTTCGGTAAATGCCAAAATATTATTTATTCTCAAGCTCTTCAAAATAATTTCATGAAAAAGACCCACGTTTACACTGAAACTTTCAATCAATAAAGGAGTTCTAATGCTTCAAAAATCTGCCATTTGCAATTGGGAACATTCTATGTATGTAGGTATTGCGTCATTTCCTCCCATAATGCATTTAAGAAACGAAATAATAATTTTAAAGGGCCAGTTCGATTGTCGAAAAATGTCGCCTTCAGTATTCAAGTGTTTGCATGACGTAGTCAAGAAAAGTCAGAAGGTTAAACAATTTTTTCTTTTCTTGTTAACGATCAAATGGTTTATAAGCAGACATAAAATTAAAATGAGATACACATATTTAATGGATCAATTGATGGAATATTTAATGATACCCCAAAACTGACTTGCTTATCATTCTGTACAGAATTTAATTATGCGTTGTATAATTTCAGGAGGTGTCTGGCAAGGTGTAAATATACTGAAGGAAGACATCACAGATAACTTTGAAGCTTTTGTTTGGGAACCTACTGTTGTTAAGATCAATGCCTTGACAGCAGCAGCTGAAGCCACGTGTTTAGTCATATCAGTAGATGAGACTATTCGCAATCCAAAGTCAACTGCAGAAGGTGCCACAGCAAGTCAGCGTGTACCCATGGGACGGGGTAGAGGACGACCAATGTAATAACAAATTAGTTTGAATTTTCTATTAAGTTAAAATATTGACCACAGCCATCAATATATATTTGCTTTTTTTTAGATTTATTTGAAGATAATTCAAAATGTTTTCACAATTGATTATGTACTGCAATTTAAAATGCTCTTTGTACAAATTCTGTTTATCGTTATTTTGATTCAAAACATTTGTTATGACAAAAATAAAGATGATAAACTTACGTTTAGGCTTGTTAGTAAAAAAAAAGACATTTATCAAACATCTGCTTGACTTTGTTGATGTGAGGACCGGTGGTAAAAAAATAAATGTGCTGCAGATTTGTTGTTTCTTGAAATAGTATTGTGAAACGTTTCTCATCTGAAGGTGAATTCATCAAAAGTTATCTCCCCGTTTCTTGTATCTGTGTATCATAATTTTGTAATAAAATTTGAGTTAAATATTTTTTGTTTGTTTTCTCTGTAAAATAGGAGCATAAAAAGTGAAGATACTTCGACCACCCTCCACCCATTGCACTAAAATACTGAAAAAATATGACTGCCTTTCAGTTGCCCGTCCTTTAAAAATGTCCAGATTGAACTGAGAACTGTCTACGTTGTAGATTGGTGATTACAAATGGGAACCTAGGGCTATCCCTATATAAACAAGTACAAGTTACGCACAATTTTAAAATGGGCAAGTATTCGAACAATGTGTTGTACCAGTGGAATGTTTGACACTCCAGCACATAGTTTATTCAACAGCTACTGGGTGTCGGACACATTGTCTTTCAGAAGAAAGACATCCAACACATAGGTTACTCTTTCCAGTTAGTAGCGATATTTATCAGTTATTGATCACTCATTCAGTCAATATCGGTTTCCTCAGTCCATAAAACACTATGTTGCCAGAATGAGCGGCCAATAACTGTTTCATTACAAAATGTTGATTATTTTTCTTGCGCACTGGACGATTTCTACACATGCCGTAACTAATGACGTCATCTTTGTAATGATTTAAAACCAAGCTGACAAAGGATTACTTTGATTAATGACAGAATAAGTTACTTATAACAGTTGTGGACCACTTGCCAGAGTTGAAAGCTGCATGTCTGTATGGAGATTGAAATATGTGCAAACATGCAGAAATCTGATATCTATGAGATCATTAATATTAATGATATTACAAAGCCATTAAACTTTTCAACAATAGGAAGACAACAGAAAATGTGAAATGATAAAATATATTTTATTTCTGAAATAAACTTCAAAAGAACCATATATGTAAAAGCATAATGGCCAATTAATACATGTGCTTATTTTAAAAGCAAGCATTGTGAATGCAAATCCTCAAAAAATAAAAATTAGCAATGTTAAAATGCTAAATTTTCTATCATTTTGCTTCTTTTTCATGACCAACTACATTCTTATCAACTGATATATTTTTACAATCAACAGAATCACGATAAAATAATTTAAAAAACAGTTGACATGTTAAAAGAGTACTTTTAATTATAATTTGTAGGAATTATCAAATAATCAATTTTACACATTTAGGGATCTGCCTTAATAATGGCCAATCCCATACCTTATACGAGACTTAACAAACACTGTTTAAACAAATTTTAACAGTTTTAAGAACTTAATATAAAAATTATAAGTTTAAACTCTTGTAGTCTTCTGACATGAACATTTGATTATGTGTGAAACTATAACAAAGTTTGTTTTCCATTTATTTAATCAAAGAGAATCCTGGTTTAAATCCTTCATATTTGTGAAAAATATATATTTCAATTATAACACTATAATACTTTAAGAAAATTTGTGAAAAATATATATTTCAATTATAACACTACAATACTTTAAGAATTTTTTTAGCTATATGCAGAATCTAGTAACAATATAAGAAAATATCTTTTCCAATCACAAATCCAAATTATGACATTACATGCTGATAAATGAACACATCTCTGACATGATAATTACAAAAACATTGGGTGCAATTTTAGTTTTCAATCGGTATGTATTTTTTTATAAAAAAAATACTAAGGACATCGTAAAATTGCACTCCACAAACAATAAATTATCAATTCATTTTCTGATGGGGTATCCTTATTTTGGCCTCGAGTGGCATTAAGGTCCACACATGCTAGGGGCCAGGCCAAGAAGCAAATGTAAAAGTTCTTTATGAAGCATGGCAGAAATGCTTAGTTGCCATCATGAAAATATGTTATTAAATGTAAAGATTTATGTTTAAAAAGTAAAATTAATGCAATCATAAATATCACATAAGTTTGTTGATTGCTGCTCGTAAAATTTCTAAATTTACAGTATTATGATTTACCTGGCAGTCTTTAGGTGTGTATTTTATGGTCACCCAGGTGACACATGCAAATGACCACGATGTCAGATGAGTCAAAATTGTACCTTGTCGACCGCCTGATGCTTATAGCATTATGTTGGAATGTCCAAAATTTAATGTTTATTAAACCACCAGAGTTACTTTGATAATTAATTAGAAAACATTTTATTTTTTCTGGTGCAGCCAAACCACTGGTTGTCTTGTGGAATTATGGAAACCACAAGTCTAGTAAAACTGAAAACATTCGGAACAATTTGGCCGATTGTGTTTACCACCATATTGTGATACAATAGACTTGTGTTCTTTCTCCTACTTGTTTGATTGTATGACAATAATCTGATAAAAAATAATAGTGATAACAATTTTTTAAAGTGCAATGTAAGTATGACAGTTTTCAATAAAATATGGGCAACTAAAAAATTACACTGGCAAGTCAAAGTTTTGACGTGACTCCCAAATGGCAAGTCAATGTTTTGACAAGACTGGCCCTAATGGCAAGTCAAAGTTTTGACATAACTCACCTGAATGGCAAGTCTGTTTTGACATGACTCGCACAAATGGCAATTCAAAGTTTTGACATGACTCATCCAAATAGCAAGTCAAGTTTTGACATGATTCACCCGAATGGCAAATCAAAAAAAGAATCCCAAGTGCATACCGAACTCTTCCATTCTGAGATCAAGATTTCACCAAAATAGAAAATGTAAACAAATACTTTCACGCACACATAAAATACATTTGGAATGCAGCTTACTTCTTCAAGTGAAGTGAAAGATACATGTATACTAACATCCATACTTTGTGAGTTTTTAATAGTGCAGGAGTCCATTACAAATTTAAAGGTGCAGGACCATAGTTACAAGAGCCCTATTTCAACAGTTTGAGCAAAATTAATATTAAAAGTATGATTTTGTATGAGAAATATAATGGTACGTAGATAATAAGGTGTCAATCAGTGTATTTTAATATCATGTCACATTCTGTTTAGTTGGGCTAATACTGTTCCAATTTGTATGCATCTTAAAAGTGACATCACTTAAGAAATTGTCAATGACACTTTAACGATTTTTCTAGAAATTTTATTTTTACTTTAAACAAATAACTTTATTTGATAGTAATTTATTTTCTTTATATTTCATTATAAATATATATATTAAATATTTTCTGTCAGAAACCCAATCATGCAAATATGACACTGTATCTTTAAATATCTGTATTTCATGGGCCATTTTACTGCTGCAAACTTCCATACTCTGTGAGTTTGTGATAACGCAGGCTACGTTTTACCTGCTGGAATTTTCTAGCTTTTATGGCAAATCCAAATCCTATGAGAACAAATATGATAAAAAGAGCGACAAGGAGTGAAAATGTTAGTGAAGTAATCAGGATTTTTGTCTTCTGCTCTGGAATGTCATTACTCTCAGCAAGCATGAATCCTAAAGACCATCCCACTTGGGTCCCGGCCACCTGAAAATGCCAAACAGTTACTTAGTTTATGCAGTTACTTGACAAACTATTTCTCTTTTCAATTTTTTCTTTTAATTATTTTTTTAATAAATAATAATAAATTCCTATTTATCATATAATAGATGTAATAACAATATGTGGTAAATATGGTATTGCTTCATGTCAGAATACAATAACGTTTCAGATTTGGTAATGTCGATTGACTGATAACCAAAATCATAAACAAATTTACTATGCACAATCTCAACTAAAATTACTAACATCACATAATTATTTGAATAAAAAATCTGTCTAATCTAAATAAATTTATCAGTTGGTAAAAAATTCAACATCATCATACCTTTCCAACAAATTCCAGGCTATTCCAGTTTGTAGAATTAAACTTATATCCTTTGGTCAGCAGAAGATTTATGAAGGTTGCTTGGAAACAGTAAAATGGCTTGGAGGAATTTTGAACAGCTACCATTGGTTCAACCTGAAATGCAAACACACACTTTTTAATATAACATCACAGAAGATAGTTTTAACATAAGAATTCTGAAGCATTAACTTTAAGTCTGTTCAAGATTAAAAAGTAAAGTTTGTTTTATTTAACAATGCCTCTAGATATATACTGTGCTATTGGATGTCAATCATATGGTCATTCTGACATGTATTTAGAGGAAACCCGCTGCTACCACATAGGCTACTCTTTCCAATATAAATCAAGGGGTCTTTTATATGCGCAATCCCACAGAATGGACAGTACATACCACGGCCTTTGATGAACCAGTTGTGGATCACTTGTTGGAACGGAAAATAGTCTGTTCAACAGATAACATGAAATAAATAAATTTGGAGCCTCGTTTGTGGAAGACAACCCTTGTGGAAGCTCACAGTATATATCTACAGAACCTGCTATCACCGCACAGTATATAGCTACAGAACATGCTATCACCGCACAGTATATAGCTACAGAACCTGCTATCACCGCACAGTATACATCTACAGATCCTGCTATCACCGCACAGTATACATCTACAGAACCTGCTATCACCGCACAGTATACATCTACAGAACCTGCTATCACCGCACAGTATACATCTACAGAACCTGCTACCACCGCACAGTATACATCTACGGAACCTGCTACCACCGCACAGTATACATCTACGGAACCTGCTATCACTGCACAGTATACATCTATGGAACCTGCTACCACCGCACAGTATATATCTACAAAACCTGCTATCACCTCACAGTATACATCTACGGAAGCTGCTACCACCACACAGGCTACTCTTGCTAATGGTTGGTTGTACTTATTTTTGTGCTTATATCCATTTAAGATTCAAGCGCACTATTGTGGGCACACTGGTCAGCTTCCTGTGCTGTCTGTCCAAGAAAGAGGTAACTATTAGTAGCAGAGATAAAATCCACTTCTCTAATTGATAAGGAGCAAGGAATTTTTTATATGCACTATCACAAAGACATGATAGCACATACCACAGCCTTTGATAAACAAGTAGTGCACCACTGGTTGGTTAAGTTTATACACCGACCCAATGAGTCTTGGGAAGCACTAATTCTGGTTAGAACAGATACAAATATTAAAAATCCCATGCCTCGAATGGAATTGATTTCAGTATCTACCAGCTACGTGTCCAAAGTACTACCGGGGCAGAGCAGGAAACCTCTTTTATTTGGACTTTCCAATAAAAAAAAACGGAAGCGAGTGGTGTAGATTTAAAAATTCACAACACACTCTACAGGATGTTTCGCTGTTGCTATGGACACCATCTTGGTCACTAAGAAGGTATATTTAATTAGATTTTTTAAATATCCATTAAACATTTTTAAATCCAGCAAACTGAAAAACCTACAACTGCCACTTTTTAAATTTACTTTAGACAACTTTTTTTTTATCATTTTGTTAATTACTAGGGAAAGAAACACCATAAATACTCATATGTTCAAAAAAACGTCTGAAACATGTGGCTATTTTTGCTGTGTACAAATCTGATGCAATCTGCATACCTCCGCCCACGTCTTGTTACAGAACGATGACACAGTTTCCTGGAATGTCTCCATGCTAATTTGTCGTGTGCCATCTGTCAGATTTAGAAAACTTGTCACATAGAAAAATGAAGAAAATGCCTGAAACAAACAAAATTCATCTTTTCTAAATGATAGGTTCAGTGAGTGGATCACAAAACATTTACTAAATATTCAATGGCAATAAAAGATAGCAAAAACAATCTTCTCTACAAATTATAGGAAATTGGAAATCAAAGAACAGTAGAAATTCAAATTATTATATATATTTTTTTGGTACTGTTTAAGAAATTTAAAAAAATACTCCACGTCACTGAAATTGCCCTCAGCAATTAGCAATGCTGAGAAGATTGTTTATGAGATTTTTCATTCTCCATAGCACTGTTTTTTTGCCGCATGCTAAAGAAAATGTTCCAATGTGTATTTTTTTCTTATTATTAAAAATAAGGTATACTTTATGCTAAAACTGCTGTAGAAAATGCTAGGAACACTATTTCTCCACAGCATTTACTTTACCATGGACATTTTCTTAATTGCAGTGGTTGCAAATGGAAACACTCAAGAGATATTGATCTGCCTAACAAGAAGCAGAAATGAACTCACATAAAATTTGCCATTGACGGTTGGTTGGAACTGGTTGTTGAATGAACAAGAGGAATAACTGCATGTTGAGAAGTTGAACAGATGTTTGTCAATCAACTCTTCACATTTTCCAGCATCACTCTCCCCTTTAAATATGTATGTTGTATTCTGAAAGAAAAAGCTAATATGTAGTGTTGTACATTTCTAACAGTAAAAAATGTTTCATTGTATAAAATGTTTTATAATTACAATTCCGATAAAATAACATAATTGGAGGTCAAATTTACTGCTGCGTTGTAAAATTATAGATGGAAGTGTTTTTTTGTCACTTTAAAAATGAATATACAATGTTAAAAAAACTACTACTGAGTTAAAGAATTACAAGTGAAAGAATATTTTTATCACTTTAAAAATAAAAAAAGAATATTAAAGAAACAAAACAAAACAATTATTGTAGATTATTAAATTAATAGCAAAAGAGATGTAATAATTAACTGACACATTTTATTTTTACTCACAATGTAAGTGTTTTTATAAAGGCAAGACAATAATAAAAATACATATAACAACTCATTAGTTACAGTAAATTAACATGTCATGAGTTTAAAAATTAAAAAAAAAAAGGTTGAAAAAAGACATTTTATACACAATGTCACTTTATGGAGCATTATTAGTAATATTTATCTCCCCTTGAGTAAGTAACTCTTATTGAACAATGTGGTAATGACTTATCATGATATACATAAAAGAAGTCTGTTATAGGGGTGTCAATCCATGGGCGGGGACACCGCATCCCCCACTTTCAGCACATTTTTGGACAAGGGGATGCCTATATAATTATCCCCCCCCCCTCACCTCCCAATTTTTGCTTGGAAAAACTGAAATTAAAATGCCTAAACATTTTCTTTTCAAGTATTTCTCTTTATCGTATCAATGTAACACTTAGCCATGTGGTCTTATCGCAAATATACTGAAGTACACAGAGGGTCTATTCAGTGCTGTCAATCCTGAGGGGATGGGGGTAGACATCCCTCCAGTTTTTGAACAGAGGGGATGCTCTGCCCTCCCCCACTTCCAGGAAGTGATTGTTGTCCTTGGTCTGACATATGAAAATAAATAACCTCTATTATGTATTACTCAAGTGTAAGCATTCAAGTGTAACGTGTCTATAGTGGATGCATTATTGTATTCCCCTTTTAGATAACTTGGGACAAATTCACTGTTATCTAATTCACTGTTATCTAACATGTACAGGGGACTATCAGTGTCATGGTACTCAACATTACTAAACCAGTAAAATATATGCTTACATATTTATTAGTTATTTGGTTGTATTTTTCATATTTCCATCCACCACAAGAAATTATTTAGTAATTAAAATTCATTGTGAAAATGGAAATAATGTGCTGAAAGTCTCTCACTGCATGCTCAAAATATATATAACTGTTTTCCAAGGCAAACAACCAAGGGCTCCATTGCAAGCAGACAAAGTAGCAAAATGATTTAGTAATTATTCTTTTAAAAAAGGTATACATTGTTATATGCTTTAACTCATGGTATACATTGTTATATGCTTTAACACATTGTTACAAAGCAAACTACTGACAGAAATATGTATAAAAATATTTGTTATTAATAAGGTTATATTTAGAAATCCATATTTACCGTTTATTTATTTTTTATTTAAAAAAATAAAATGGTATCTTGCAATTTGTTGAAGAACTCAAAAGTTATTTAATTTAAACGCAAATGGATTACAATAAATAAATGCAATCAGACCAACATACTGTCAATGTTAACATACACAAGTTAGACCTGACCATCATTCTCACAAATCAGAGTTGATAAGGGGAGATAATTTATTAAAACCAAATGCCTATTCACCTGATCTATCTCTTCACTGGGTACAATGTCTGAACCAAACGCCTGCTGGGCATGAAAACCGGACACACACCATGAGTTAAAGATATCTTTGTGTTTCCACACAGTAGTGTTGTAACCCTTCGGTAAGCACGGATTCAAGATTGTTGAACTGTAGTTCTGTTCCTGTGAGAATACAAATAATCATCAGACGTCAAAACATTACTCCAAACCATCTCTAATATTAACCCAATATCTACGTCAATCCCCACCACCCCCAACAGGTACTAGAACATTACCCTACCCCTTGAACATTATCCCACTCAGATATTACTAACTCAGACATACCCTCCTCATACGCTAGATGTCCTGCACGGAGTCGTCTCAAAGCCTAAACACTTACCCTGACATGTTCTACTCGGAGTCATCTCAAAGCCTAAACACTTACCCTCACAAGTTTTGTACAGAGTCGTCTCAAAGCCTAAACACTTACCCTGACAAGTTCTGCACGGAGTCGTCTCAAAGCCTAAACACTTACCCTCACAAGTTTTGTACAGAGTCGTCTCAAAGCCTAAACACTTACCCTGACATGTTCTACTCGGAGTCGTCTCAAAGCCTAAAAACGTA
>JAULBS010061335.1:0-38478 GCA_032355785.1 Symmetromphalus regularis | reverse complement strand
TAAAAAAATGCCAAAAATCTGACAAAAACACAAAACTTCAAACCTCTGCCAAAATTTGAAAAATTATCGGATGAAGCCAAAATTTTCAGGATATCATTTTTTTAATGGATATTTTGACATATATTTTTTGACCAATTCTAAGACGTAGTGGTGGAAGCCATTTGTTGATCTGACATGGAATGACCCAACTATCAAAGACTTGAGAATGAGCCACACATACATGGGTTATAATAAACAGACACACATACCTATCAAAGACTTGAGAATGAGTCACACATACACAGGTTATGACAAACTAACACACATACCTATCTAAGACTTGAGAATGAGTCACACATACATGGGTTATAACAAACTGACACACATACCTATCAAAGACTTGAGAATGAGTCACACATACATGGGTTATAACAAACTGACATACATACCTATCAATGACTTGAGAATGAGTCACACATACATGGGTTATAATAAACTGACACACATACCTATCAAAGACTTGCAAATGAGTCACACATACACAGGTTATAACAAACTGACACAAATACCTATCAAAGACTTAGGAATGAGTCACACATACACAGGTTATAACACACTGACACACATACTTGTCCATGACTTGAGAATCACTCCAAAGATCTTTTGTTTGCTTGAATCCTCCATTTCAGTAAATGCCAGGAAGTTGAAGTGTCGAAGAATACGAGCAGTCACTGGATTACGACCACCACCTGGTGGACCCATAGCACATACAAAGTTCACATCAACCAGGTTTCGAAACTCTCCAATTGCCTTGCGATCATACCAGCCTTTAAAGTCCATCCATTGACGTAGCAGCTCAATAGGAGGCTGAGCTCCATACACCTCAAGTGCTGGCATGTTCAAATCATCAATGAAGAAGATGAAGTATTTACCCAATGGTGGGCCAAACACACCTTTACGTCTGTGAAGAAAACATGATCATTCATTAAATAAACTTAACTTTTCATTTTCATAATAAAGAGCAAATTTCAATATAAACCATTAGTCTAATATTACATTAAGATGTCGAAATTCATTGTTTGAGTGGCATGACTACTGCCTTTGATCAAGAGGACAACCAAAGATAAAACAGTAACTGAAAAATGTTTTTAAGGGGCATGATGGCAAATTTTAAGGTGCCTGTAAACTTTAACGTATTCATTACACTACACAGAGTTTATTACATATTAACTGTACGTTCCTCACACGTCATGTGATAAAATTATGTATGAAGAGCATCCACATTAAAAACTGAAAAATACATGTTGAAAACTGACCTCTTATCCAACTTGCCATCAATGAGATCTTGTGTCTGGTTGGCACTTGTTTTTGCAGAGAAGATAATAAAATCTGGAATATACTCCTTTGGCAAATTACGAGACAACTTGTCGGCAATGGTAAGAGTCTTTCCAGTTCCTGTTGGTCCAATACTTAATACCTAAAGTAAAGCAAACCATCCTCATTTTCACAAACTCCACTATAGTTAGTACCTAAAGAAGTTTTGCAAACTACACTGACTGAACCAAAGATAACATATAATTAATATATTTTCATTATTTATTTCTCTTTTTTGACTGGCAGGGTAAACTTTCTGTAATGACCATGTCATAGTGGCAACAAGTGTGGTCTGAATTTTAAGATTTTGTTTTTTCCTGATGTATTATGAAAAATACCTTATCCAAAAAGCAAAGAAGACTGATCTAGGTAAAAACCAACACAATCAACATGGCGTCCAGGACATAGTTTAATGTTGTCTTCATTATCTATCTTGGAAGTTCTCATATTGAAAATAATCTTTCAAAGTTTAAATGTATAAAAACCCACAAAAAAACATACTTCCTGCAGTTTTATTAAAAATGAAATTAAATCATTACTATGACACACTATAATAACTGTGTTTGCTAACCGTTTTGCGATTGGTTATGAGCAACTCCAGAATGTGGGCACTGCGGATTGTGTCCATGGTGGGCACAATGATGTCAGAGTAGCGAATATCGGGACTGATGGTGAAGTCAGTCTTGTTGTGCATCCAACTCACCCACTTAACCTGCAGATGAAAGAAATCATTCACATTAACATCATACAACTAAAATTATGCTGACAAATTTCTGTTTGTTTTACCATCCTCAACAAATGACTAAATATTAAAATCAGCTCTAATCAGAAAGCATGGTTACTGAGAAAAGAACAAGAAAAAAAATTAGAAACTAATATCCAACATGTTACAAAATAAGTTTGGTTACAAGGCACAGCAATACTGTTAACATTTTGTTTTTCATCATCAACATAATGTTGCCTTCCTGTCAAATGCTTTGTGGTTTATAAATGATGCAAACATACCTCTTTTTGGCTGTGAGAATCCTCGTCCTCATCATCCATCTCTGGGCTGCTGATCCCACCATCATCTAACATGTAGTCATACACAAGACCTTCCTCAGGGAATGGAATAGCAATCTACAACAGACAATCAGGGCTGTAAATAGCTAGGTCATAACTGTCTTCACTAAATATTTGTTTTTAAAGTAATAACTGGCAACTGTGGCTCCAGCTAGCAACTTTACAACACATTTCAGATCATACCCTCATGAAAACTACTTTCTACTTGTTTCCATCTGCCATGCTAAAAAAAAACATACTGCCTACATACCTGACCACTAAGAAAGAAAATTAGCTACAGTCCTAAGAATAATTTATGTATTGAGACCAGCAAATACAAAAATACCAATGACATATGCACTAAACCTGAATAGCAAAGCATCGCTGACATAAACATAAACAACAGTTGTTTGTCTACCATTCAAGTTAATTATACTGTACCCCATGTTCTCTTATCTTCTCTCGGAGCCATTTGGAGAATTTCTTGCGGGAATCATTATCACACGTTCCTCCGATGCTCCAGACAAGTGAGAAGATAAACCATGGCTCCAGCAGTTCAACGACTCGCTTCAGGCGCTCTTCAGGAATAGGCTTCTCACCCTTCAAGCAAAATAAATCAATTCAAATGTTAAAATATGAAAGTCCAGAAAAACAAAAATCATTCTGACAAGCATTAACAAGTTAGTATTTATTTTTAAGCTGCTTTTAGTTAGAAGTAGTTAATATATTTTTAATTTACAATTTTGAAGAAAAAATTGAATTTTGAAAGTACTTGCTGCAATAAATGACAAACATAAATATATTTTTTTAAACCTGAATACTTTTAAGTTGTTTTCAATCATTATAGAGAATTCTTCAAATAATTGCACATTTAAAATTTTGTTTAATGTTATACAGCTATTTGTTCAATAGAGAATTGTAATTCAATTAACTTCTGAGAATAGCATAATCAAAAGTTTGACTGATACTCAAATATCTTAAATGTTAATAGAAATTTTATAATAAAATCACATGTGATAGATCTTATAAATATTTCACATTTTTCAGTATTAGTCAAATGTTCAATAGCAATTTTCTCAGAATTTATTAGATGACCTTGTGTTTCTCAAAGGAGGACGTTTTTGTTATTGTCAGTGTGCCAGTCAAGTGGTTAACACCATGGATGGCTTAATACCAAGCCAATCAGTGCAGTAGAGTATAGTCCAGTTTTCATTTTGTGATGGGAGTGTCACTAAACATATATTTTAATATTACTTCTTTCTAATCTATACTGTGTTTTTATTTAAAAAGTGAAATAAACAAGACATCAAGTTCTGTTTACTCACAAGGTATTCATCATCATCATCCAAAATCACAGTCTGCTCAGGGGAGATAAAGAAAGAATGAAGCGAGAACAGAATACAGATATGAGATCTATAAAGTAGATAATCATCAATATCTAAACCACCAAAGTTGGTAGACTGTGAAAGGATGTAGATTGTGATGTGAAATACTGTGGCAATGTAAGAACTGTCAATAGTTGTATAATGAAGTGATGCAGTGTAAAATACTGTGACAACATAAGTAGATCAATATCTAAACCACCAAACAAAGTTGGTAGACTGTGAGAGGATGTAGTTTGTGGTGTGAAATACTGTGACTACATAAGAACTGTCAATAGGTGTACAATGACGTGATAGTAATAAGTAGATCAATATCTAAACCACCAAACAAAGTTGGTAGACTGTGAGAGGATGTAGAATATGGTGTGAAATACCATGGCAACATAAGAACTGTCAATAGTTGTACAATGAAGTGATAGTGATATATAGATCAATATCTAAACCACCAAAGTTGGTAGACTGTGAGAGGATGTAGTTTGTGGTGTGAAGTACTGTAACAACATAAGGACAGTCAATAGTTGTACAATGAAGTGATAGTGATAAGTAGATCAATATCTAAACCACCAAACAAAGTTGGTAGACTGTGAAAGGATGTAGAATATGGTGTGAAATACTGTGACAATATAAAAACTGTCAATAGTTGTACAATGAAGTGATAGTAATAAGTAGATCAATATCCAAACCAAAGTTGGTAGACTGTGAGAGGATGTTGTTTGTGGTGTGAAGTACTGTATCAACATAAGGACTTTCAATAGTTGTACAATGACGTAATAGTAATAAGTAGATCAATATCTAAACCACCAAAGTTAGTAGACTGTGACAGGATGTAGTTTGTGGTGTGAAATACTGTAACAACATAAGGACTATCGATAGTTGTACAATGTTATAGTTGAATGATGTACAGTGGACAGTGACAGGAACATAAGGACAGTAGATAATTGTATGATGCACAGTGATATGACAGGAACATAAGGACTGTTGATAGCTGTATTATGTACAATGACAGGAACATAAGAACTGTAGATAGTTGCACTTTATAGTGAAAGGAACATGAGGACTGCAAATAATTGTATAATGTACAATGACAGGAACATAAGGACTATAGATAGTTGCACTGTATAGTGAAAGCAGGACTGGGGAAAATTCAAAATGACAATCGGTCCAACCTATGATGTCATCGGTACACTTCAAAAATTATTTGCACTCACTCCCCCTCTCCATTGAAAATAATCTGTTTTGTCTGTGTGTAATGTTGTCATACAATAATAATTGGTAAATTGTACTATATCATGATGTTCATGTTGTTTGTACTTCTTTTTGGATGATTTAATTTAAAGGTTTTTTTAGCGCAAAGATTTTTTTTTTAAATTAACATTTACTTGCATTTATTCACGTTTTGGTGAAGAAAACTTTTACTTAAAACATCCATCGCTTCTCACAAACTTTAGAATAACGTGCACGCTTATTGAATTACCTTGAACTTCACATTCTGATAACTGGTGTAACTTTTTCTGCTTACCATAATAAAAAGAAAAATAACTGTTATCAATTTCGGCATCAGATTTTAAAAAGGTAGCCTATGTTGGCCACATGTCCCGAAAATTCTCCATATGTTTGCATTTCTATGGTTGCAGTATATAAATTATTATAATACTGTAGATCTTGAAATTAATGCAAAAAATGCGAGTGTGTTATTCACATTAATAATATGATGCATTTATTTCTAACAATAGTGCACAATTATATGATGGGTCTTCAAACAAAACAAAAAAATAAAATGACCCCACACTGCACATGTTTCATATATTTAAAGAACTGAGCCCAAATAGTGAATAAGCCCAGTTAAAAAACACCAAAACAAAACAATTATTAAAAAAAGAAAGAAAAAACGAAGAAAAAAAAAGACTTCCCCAAAGGGCCCTAAAAGTGTTAAAACATGTACATGTATTACTTTTGTAAGCAGAAACAGCCTGCTCAGTCACTATTAAAGTTGTAATAAAGTGAAATAAAACACTGTTCATCAGTTACAGTACTGCTGATGCAAAGAACAAAGAGCTAGGTCAAAGAGCCGACCCAAAGTTGTCGATTTCATCACATGTGGGATTAACCTGCACTCACTTCTCAGATTAAAAGAGGGGCATTGAATGCTGTCAAAACAGTTGATTAGGTGTTCTTTTTTTTATTACTATTAGCTAACACCAATGAAAATAATGAAAACAATTAGTTAGTATAAACACCGTTTTATGAGAATAAAAGTCAAGTCTTGTCTTGATAATGCATGACAGCCGTTTCTTATTTTGATAAACAGTTAATTAGTGCTTATAGTAATGAGGTAATTTCAACAACGGTTGTGGTCTCAGTTTGAGGACATTTTATTACCAGCTGATCGCATTAATTTACAGACGCATTAATTTCATGATTTACATTATATACAATAATATTGTTTGTTTTTTTAGTTAACGAGTATAACTCATTCATATCCACAAATTGGTATCCTTTTTAACAACCTTTGATTACTGTGACTAGTTATAAAAACGAAATCTTTTGTTTTAATTGAAATGTAGATCCTTAATTAGCAGGCCTACTCACCGAAACACTGTGATATTGTTAATGACCCTTCAATTGTGAGCAGTAAAGCTCAGTCTCTTAGATGATATTCTCTTTAATTATGTATGTTTATGACTGACTTTATAATCACTGAAAGTGATATCAAAGACCCGACAGTGTTACTTTTATTATACTTTATTGTTTGATTACACCTAGCAGCTCACGAAAAGGACAAATTGATAAAAATTAAGCTCCGGTCCAGAACATTAAAAAAGTGGGACCAGCAAATTTTAAAAATTTTGTTCGGTCCCAAAGTCTGCCAATTGGTTCCAGACTGACAACAAAGGGCATTTCCCCAGCCCTGAGTGAAAGGAACATAAGGACTGTAAATAATTGTATGATGTACAATGACAGGAACATAAGGACTATAGATAGCTGTATGATGCACAGTGATATGACAGAAATATAAAGACAATATATAGCTGTATTATGTACAGTGACAGGAACATAAGGACTGTAGATAGTTGTGATGTATAGTAACAAGAATATAAGGACTGTAGATAGTTGTGATGTATAGTGACAGGAACAAAAGGACTAGATAGTTGTGATGTACAGTGACAGGAACATAATGACTGTAGATAGTGGTGCTGTAGAGTGACAGGAACATAAGGACTGTAGATAGTTGTGATGTATAGTGACAGGAACATAAGGACTGTAGATAATTGTGATGTATAGTGACAGGAACATAAGGACTGTAGATAGTTGTGATGTATAGTGTCAGGAACATAAAGACTGTAGATAGTTGTGATGTATAGTGATAGGAACATAAGGACTGTAGATAGTTGTGATGTACAGTGACAGGAACATAAGGACTGTAGATAGTGGTGCTGTACAGTGACAGGAACATAAGGACTGTAAATAGTTGTGATGTATAGTGTCAGGAACATAAAGACTGTATAGTTGTGATGTAGTGATAGAAACATAAGGACTGTAGATAGTTGTGATGTATAGTGACAGGAACATAAGGACTGAAGATAGTTGTGATGTATAGTGACAGGAACATAAGGACTGTAGATAGTTGTGATGTATAGTGACAGGAACATACGGACTGTAGATAGTTGTGATGTATAGTGACAAGAACATAAGGATTGTAGATAGTTGTGATGTACAGTGACAGGAACATAAGGACTGTAGATAATTGTGATGTATAGTGATAAGAACATAATGACTGCAGATAATTGTGATGTAAAGTGGGAACACACTAACAGTTCATTCTTCTAAACATTACAGTTAAAAGTACATTTACTTCAAAATATTTAATACTTATTCTCATTAGGCAGTGAAGTTCTGTAAATCAGTAAATAGAGCAAACTAAAAATATAGCAAAATCAAAGTTTTCTGTTTCATGACAAACTTTTAGCAATATCGTGCTACTGATTAATTTCAGCTTAGTAATATGTTTTTTAATGGTCTTGCTAAATTTGCTAATATTTTCTTCTTACAAGTATTTAATAATTTACAGTAAGTCTTACCACTTTGCGGCGACCAGCCTATAAGCGAATCAGATGAGTGAGAGTTGTGGCCACAACGAAAACATGGTGCCAGGTTAAAACAAGGTGGATAAAGCACAAAAAAAGCATTATTCAAACAATCAGTGCAGTGACATTCAACAAGTGCAGGTATAACATGCTAAACAAATGAGTTGTTTTAATATTATAAAGTGTTAGATACATTTAACAATAACAATTTAAAACACACATATGCCAAAAAATCACTCCATCTAGCTATAAAGCAAATTACATGCTACATCCAATAACTTGACATAAAAACATATGAAATTTAATTATCTTCTATTTTCTTGAATGAATGTGTAAAAATATAGGATTATTTACAAACATTAACCTGACGACTATGCAGCAATAAACAAAATATAAGTAACATTACATTAACAGCAAACAAATAATATGATAATATACAGAAAACATTCAGAAGAGTTCTCTACATAGTAGGATTATATTTCTGACACTGAGATTAATGTTGAAAAGAATTATTTAAAGAAAACCAGATTGGACAGACTGAACTTTTAAATTGTGTTGATAAAAGTTAGATGAGAAGAATGTGTTATATCAGATTGCTAATTTAGCTAGCAATAAGAAGTGACAGTTTAAGAACATTTAAAATATTTCATTTTCTTTAAGGAGAGATGCACAGAAACATTGGTGACAGGATAAACTGACAAGCACTAGATGTAGACTGACTACAACACAAGCACTAGGTGAAGAGCATCACACTTCAAAAACACTGCAAAATAGTTGTTATATTGAGTTAGATTTTTCTTCTTGTATCACAATAGCAAACATAAATATTCACAACAAAGACAGTTTAAATGTAAAAGATTTCATCCATTACTCGATGTATCAGTAATATATCTAAGAGAAAACTTATAAAATGTCTTTTAACAGTTATTAAAACCTGATTTCATACAGGTGGCCTATTGAGGCTTCTCTTCAACATTTCCTGGTCATACCGATCACCTAACCCTTGTTTTCACACTGACAGAGGGTAGGCCTTTGCAACAGGGAATGACGAATAATAAAAAATTTTTTTTTAATAAAATCAGATTTCATTTCAACTTTATACATTAGAGAGTTGCATTATAATAATGTGGTGGAAAAGATGCCAAAGACAATAGTATCTAGTAAAGGTTACTTGTGACAGGAATCTTACAGTTATCAACCATTTCAGAAACAGTTCCTACGTTCTCTTTCAAACTGCTGTTTAGGCAGTTAATTATAAATCTCCCAACTACTAGTTGCAATTTAAAGTTTAGCTGTAGAATGCAGTGAATGATATGAGTATGACACTGATCCACAAGGAAGAAGATTTAAGAAGATTTAATAAAAATTGTTACAAGTGCGAGATATGCAGAGATAATGTTACCTCTTTTGGTACGAATGGAGTGAAGAAGCAGTCAATGAGTTTCAACAGACTAAACACCAAGTTGCCATCAACAGTGTCAACAATTTCCTTCATTTCCAGACGCAGGAACTTGATAGCAGGCTGAAGAACATATATAGTGTTTAATAATGTTACATTTATCTTAACACACAAACAAAAACAAACCCTAATGATGCTAACACAAAATAGTAATGAAGCCAAGATTATTTGAGCTGCTATTTTCAGATAAGGTTAAAAAATTCTATCTGGAATGCACAAAGAGTAAGAGTGCAGATTATCTTTGTCACAAATTACTAATTACATAGACAAACAAGTAGATGCTTTAAACTTGTTAATCAATGTAAACAATTTAATTTTAAAGTTCATCAATACATATTTATAATTTGGTATATTGCAGCAAACATAATTATACATACAAATTTAGTCTGCAAACCAAGATCTCTTGTCTAACACAACATTCCAGCACAAGGCCTGTTTACTGTAACCCACCTGCATGAAGTTATCAAAGAGAGCCTGTAGTTTGTCTTTGTGTGGGTAAATATTGTCAGGTACTTTCTTTAACCAGCACTCAACAAATGGCTCCAATCCAATGTAGCTGGGCTCCAGATATACCATGCCACAGCGACTGACAGTTGCAGGAGATGCCACAGCCAGATCAGCCACTTCAAACATCATAGTCATGCCCTAAAGAAAAACACAAGATTACAGTACATATTATTCAGTATTACATGTACCCAGCAACATTAGCATTACTCTCCCAATCACTAGGCCATCCTGCATGCAATTCAGTATACAATTCTCTCAAAATAAACTTGTAAAGTAGTCAGACATCCAAAACTATATATATATAATATTTAAGACTTATACTGTTTCATAAAAATTTCATTAATATAAATTCATAACATATAGCAAGAGTTATTAGATTCCTGAGATTTATTTTTTAAAGGATTTTTGAAAGTACACACTATTTTACCAAATGCATACAAATAATTGTGAGCATTTTGCTACTTGTACATATTCCATATATTTATTTGTGGAAGAATTTTTCTAGGTATAAATCACTTTACAAAAGAGTACATTTCATTTTGTAAAAATATATCATGAAAAATACAACAACTTTGCAAGCAATAATTTCTCCATTACTTTAAACCTAGACAGAATTAGAGTCTGACCATTATGACAAAACCTACATCAGACAATTTAATGATCTCTCCACTGCTCAGACACAGCTTCTTGTTGTCATCCAGCACAGTGTTCATGTTTTCAATCCACACTGCATCAACAGGTCCATCAAATAAAAACCACCGGTAGTCTGTGTCAGTAGAAGACGCTCCACCTCGGATCAGAGACGACAGAATGCCATCAGTCCTGAAGAAAACACAAGAAAAAAAGTTAAAAATTAAACACAACCAGGTCTAGTAAAGCCAACAGCTTTAGCAACATGCATGTTTTGAGAATAAATGGGGCAATTAAGGAAGGCAGTATCAGTGACGGTAATGGAACAACTGTCAATACTCAGTTATTCAGCAATGCTCATGTCATGCAGAATCATCTTTCTTTCATGCATGAAAATGTCAGACCTGGTATGAGCAACTGAAAGCACAATCTTATATGAAAAGATTATTTACAAGTTTATAATTAACAATATTTCCCCATTCACTGTCAGTGAGGCAGGTCTTTAAGGCCAGCATAACACAAATTCAAATTAATCATTAAACTATGTGAAAATGTGAACAGAAAAAAATTGATAAAAACTGAGGTGTTTTACCAAAACTCACCAAGGGCACAAGATATCACACAGAAAAACAATGTTTTACATTTCCAGTGCATGTATAATACCCAAGGTGAAAACCCACAAACCTGTTTGAATAGCAGTATCGTCTAAGCACTGTTATAAGACAGAGTATAATAATAAGTAACATTATTTCAAACATGTAACTTATGTGCTTATGATCTAAACTGCAGACATAGAAAGTTTTGTGAAAACTCTCATCAACTGTTAACAACCCAAAAATACATTTTATTACATTCATAACTTTAGTTATAATAAACGACTGCTACTATAACCACAATAAAACATTTATAATGTGTTTCCTGAACCTACCATTCATGAGTGAGCAAGTCAAACTCTCCATACAGCTGACCCATGGTAATAGACTTGGGATTGAGGATGAATGTCAACACATGTTCAAAGTCTATGCCTGCTGGTGATGGCTGGCCTTTTAGTGATGACATTGCTTTCTGAAGAACCTCATAACACTGTCAAACACACAAACATTTATAATTCACTGTCACCAACTGCATTTCATGGATATAATGTTGTGGTTTAGTAAAAATGACCTGGACATCCTCAGAGTAACTGGTTATAAAGATATTTCCTATTTGGGATATCAAATTACATTCTGATCAGTTAGATTCAGTGTTAGTTTAAGAGCATGTAAGGCCACAAATTTTATATTAAATATTTTATGGATTTTTTTACAACATTTTACTGTAGGAAGAAGGAAATTTTTTATTTTTAAATAAGACAAATTGCTTTATTATATATTTTTTTTAGGACCTACGTTGTTACCATAGGAGGGAAATTTTTTTATTTGTACATGCACGTCAACAAAGGTGTTGAAAAGTGATCGCCCATTTTAAAATGGAACAGATACTAAGCACTACTATAAATAAATTGGCGATTTGACTCCCACAGAAAATATTTAGCTTTTTTATTTTTGGTCGGGAATCAAAATTTAAGTATCGGCGGGGAAAAATAAATAAGAAAGGACACCTTCATTTTATTTTTACATCGGGACTTTTCCAAACATGTCGGCGGATCCGTAAAACATTTAATCAAAAATGCATGACCTAATGAGAAACAAAGGAAAGCAGAGAATGTGAATACAGACTAACCTTTGTTTTGCCTGAAGCTGTTGGCCCAACCAACATGAGACCATGACGGACAATGGTTGTTTCATACAGCTGAATACACTTCTTGATAAAACCTGAAACAAATCATCAAATAAATGTTTAGTTAATCACACAAAAAGACAAATAAATATTATCACTGATGCTCATCCAAGATTAATTAGTAGATAAAAGTAAGTTTTGTAAAACTTACCATCAACATCTTTGAGTCCAGACTTGATACAACTCTTTTTAAGGGATGTTTCCAGGGCTCCATAGTCGATGGGTTCCTCCCTACAAATACACACAATACATAATAATTATGTACACACCAAGCTGTCATTTGGGTACAACATAAACAAAACAACAATACAATACTAGTATTTGAATGACTAGCTCTTACTTCAATAGAACTTAAACAAGGGATCAGTCATACTGCTATTTACATAACTCTTTCATCTTGCCATAAATTGAAAAAATAGCATTAAAACTTAGGATTCAAAGTTTGATTAAACCTATTTTTCATGTTACCTATGAAGTCATTTTGTACTGGCCCTTAGCTACAAACACTAAATGTCTGTCAATACTGTACTTGAAAATATGTTAGCATATGCTAAAAGAGATAACATTCACCAACACTTATTATTATTATATATCAATATATAAATAACACGAATTGACTTCAAAGCAAAACTGATAATCATATTATCTAAAGTGATGTTTTGTGATGTGCACAATTCAATAGCTACTGAATGAAATGAAATTATGGTGGTAGTATTTGGAATATGGTTATTCCCTTTCTTACAATAACGGTTTTGTCATACATGTTTTTTGATAAATTTTGTTTGTATGTTTGTTTAGTAAGCTCATTGTTGTAAGTGATAAAATCATTCATTAAACTAAACCTGTGTGTGCAACTAACTGATATAACCAATACAAAATTATCTCTCTACATGCAAGAATACTCTAAAACAACTGCTAATTTAGAAAAATCTATACTTTATATACA
Source organism: Symmetromphalus regularis (assembly GCA_032355785.1). Lineage (NCBI taxonomy): Eukaryota > Metazoa > Mollusca > Gastropoda > Neomphalida > Neomphalidae > Symmetromphalus > Symmetromphalus regularis. Next base: position 25,296 of record JAULBS010061335.1, on the reverse strand, counting down.
TTTACCGTATGTAAAACAAAAGAGATGTATAGACATTTTTGTTCCAAGATATTTTCATGAGAAAATTTGTGTTCATTCATGCAAAATATTTGAGTGAACTATTAATGATAAACTACTGACAGTGAGAATGAATAAATAAATAAATCTAACAAATTAACATTTTATGCTGCCTCCCTATACTTACTCTTCTGCTTTCTCCACTCTGATTGTATGGCAAATAGCAAAATGGAATAATATATCTAACTACATCCATTTAAATTCATAAAAATGCTATATTTTACAACTCAGAATCACATATAAGAAATTGTTTCTATCCAAACCATACATTCAAGTAAAGAAATGAATAAAAATCTATCTCATGATTTGTAAATGTTAATATTAATGAAGAAAAAATGAAATGAAATAAACTATTGGCCAGGTATAAAATTTTATCTCAAATACAACTGTCTGCCAGGGATATTGTACAAAAGAAAATTAATTTTCATTTTGAACAAAAAAAATTGTCACTGTGACACACTGTGAAGATTTTAAAGTACATATATGGCACTCATTGATTTTTTAAGTAATTTCAGACCATAGAATTTACCCAAATATTATGTACAAAACAGTTATATTTGGCAAACTATGAGAAATCGTCAAGAAGAGAATGAACTTACTGAATGTTTGGAAACAAATCAGACACAATACCACCAAAGAGCTTGAGATCATCGACCAAGAATTTGGGCACGTTCACATCACGGATAGCTCGCAGTGCAATCAGTTCCTGTCAGACAAAACACAAAGCAGTTATGTGTACATTTGTTTACTTTGATCATCCATGAATGAATGACAACATGAATTGAAAGCAATTGGTTTTGAGCTGTGGGTTTAAATATCACTGTAAACTCTACTATGCCTTAAGTGTAGTTTGTCTAATGAGCAATGTTAACCTAACAACAATCAGAGTGTTACAGAAATGTTCAAATAAATTGTTTGGACAACAGACATTGTAAATAAATTTCAAGATAAGACTATATAAACACAGTATATAGTATGAACTGATTTCTCTTTAGCTAAAATAGCTATTGTAATAATTAATGTATCATTTTCTTATATGCCACTTGAAACTGACCTCATTCATATCTGGATACTGTCGTTTGAGGTTTCCAGCTGCAGAGATGACACTCTTCACTGCCCTCATACCAAAGTCATAATGATCCTAGATTAAAAAACATTCCATGTTAGAACTTAAATATTACAATGCTTTTAACTTGACAGAAATACAAACACTGTTATTTTCCCATTCTTACATAATTTTATTCAACCTTCAAAGCCCTCATACCAAAGTCATAAAGATAGAAGATTAAATAATAATCCATGTTAAATATTACAACCATTTTACACAAACTGCAACATAATATAAAATCCTGTCACTCACTTGTGTTAGAATTTATTTTCAATGATTAACATCAAAAACCCTTTTAAATTTATTTAGTTAATACAAAGAGGGATTGTAAACCTGTGAACTCAGCTGTTCTGAAGACAGTTTGAATGTGGTGACAATCTTCTTTGACAGTTTTCTGGCATCCGAGAAGCCAAAGGAAAACAAACTGATTTCAGCAATCAATGCATAATCTGGAACCATCATAGCCACTGGACGGAACAGAGCCTGAAATGTTCAACACAATAATAGTAACACACATTTAACCTATTCTATATCTGATAATCTTTCCATACTGAATAAATAAAATATCTGCTATTGTTTATAAAAAAACAATTAGTTCACTTCAAATTGTAAAAAGTCAGTTAAATTCTCTCAAAAACTTGTGGAAAATTTAAAATAAATTAGTTTTGATTATGGTATTTAGAACGGTTAAACTATTGACCTTCTGGACACTGCAGGCGACTTTTCTCGACACCATCATGCCAACACTTGAATAATGAAGACATTTCTTGACAATCGAACTGGCCTTTTAAAATTAGTATTTCCTGTTGCTTAAATGCATTATGGAAGGAAATGAAGCAATAACTACATACACAGAGTGTTCCCAATTGCAAATGGTGGATTTTTGAAACCTCAGAACTCAGCAATGACAGCGTGGCACTATGTAGATATCTTGAAGAGCTAATTAGGCATTAATATTATTTTGGTGTTTACCGAAGGTGAGGATTTTGATTTTGAATATAGGGAGCAAATAGCAAGAGAATTTTCAAATAAAAATTCTGAATGACACTGAGTGTGAGGGCGAGAATATGTTGTTGAATGTGAGCGATCCAACCATAAATACGAATTACCAAGCATTGTTTATGGGGATTTTTTGTCAGTTTGTTTTTACACATTTCTAGATCGCAAATCGTGCACCTACAAAAAAAGCTCTTGAAAACCCAAAAATAATTATATTAATTTGTTCATACCTTTATATTATTTTATTGTTTTGTTAAATTTTAAAGTCAAATTATTTGATCAAAGTGAGATGCATCTCCAACAGATTTTTCTCAAAAATATTCCTGTTTTGGGGGGAAGTAACTCTTAAAAGAATTCAGTAATCTAAAGGTTAATGTCCAAGTAAGTTATCATGGGTGAAAAATAAAACAATCATGATGGCTGTATAACCTATATAAAAATGACATTCAGGAGCTAGTCTTAATTTGAGATTATCTGGAAGTTCTGTGCAGACAGCATAATCTGGGTTTATTGAGAAAATATACAAAAACCATAGTGTTAAAGAACGAGTCTTACTTTGAGATTATCTGGAAGTTCTGTGCGGCCAGCATAGCCAGGGTTCATAGTGATGAAAACTGCACATGATGCTTTGAGCACCAATTCCACACCTTCAAAGATGAATCTGTCCACCTGAAACACAGTGTATTAGTAATAGATGGGTCTTTTTCTTTCAGTGACAACAAAATATATTAATTCTTAAACATTTTGCAGAAATTGTAACATTACTGAATACTAAGATTTGTAAAAATAATTTTTAAAATTCTTTTAATTAAAGATTAATCGATTTTAAAGTCAACAGAAAAGAGATATGAACTGACAAAATATATTACATTTGATACTACTACTTTCTTCAAATCATACGTATTAAAATCTTATATTATACAAATTAAAACTATATACTTTTACAAAAGCTTATCACATGCAATAATAGTTAAGAGCAAGAATGAAAGAAGGAAAGAAGGCAATTTACATGCATATCAAAAAGGTAGAAATGAAGAAACATAAAAACTTGTTACCGGAAAAGTGGATCAATGAAACAAGAAAATACATACATAATTATGTAGGTAAATTAGTTTGTTAAAAAACAAAAGTTTAAATCTAAACCAACACTTACACCTGATGCCCCATGCAACAACTATTACATCTAACAAGTTATACATATATAGAGTTTTTTAAAAAACATTAAAGGTTACTTTTGATAACCTCATGCTAACACATTCAAATTCAACTGTCATTTAGGGGTTTCAAATCCATAACATACCTTAAAAATGAAATCAGCATGTTTGTCTCCTAATTAAATACTTGTTTTTGATTTGTATAAAATATTAGTTACTAAGTACTAAGACTACTACCAACATGCAATATTATCAATCAATCCAAACCATTAACAGCAGTAAATATTGTTTTAAGCAAGATTATGGATACCTAGCTATACACTAAACCATTCAAGTTTGTTTAATAGCAAACTACCAAATGGAATATACATGCTTACATGCACCAAATATCTCCTTTATAAATATGGTAGGTTTTTCAAATATTGGTGTCAAACAACAAATAGATGATTTCAACAAAAGGATACTAAAAGTATATTTAAAAGGAACAAACTTGGGAGACATACCACTAACAGATTAAATGAACTAAAGCAATCACATCAACACATTAATAGCAAAACAGAAAACAATCATGTGTGAAAAATAACCAAAAACTGGTGATTAAGTGTGAATGAGAAAACTGTTAATATGTTTTCTGCATATACGAAGCCCAACGTTTGTTCCCTGCCCAGTGAGGTGCAAACAGCAAGCCAAGGACAGACACAGCACCTAAACCAAGCCTACCTTCTCCAGCTGAGCCTGGGTTATAGTCATGATTTGCATGGCAACAACTGACAGCACCTCTATGTCTATTCGATTAAACTCATCAAAACAAGCCCAGGCACCGGAGCTGCACACCAGATAGGATATAAAACATTGTTGTTAGCTTTAATGGGGTGGGTTGCAAGAAAAGAATCAATAAGAATGTCTGTGTCATAATGTAGAATTAAAATGAATAATAAAGAAAGCTACTAACAACATAATTCTATGTTTACACCACCAAGCCTTTATTAGTCTGCTCAGAATACAATCATTATTGAAAGTTAAGTCCAGTTACTTGTCACCTAAGTGATGTTATTATTAACAAACTAGTCACTTGACATTAACAGTGAATTAATGAATGTCAGTTTTACATTTAACTGGAAAACATAACAGAGGTAACACTTTCATATTAAAAACACTTTAGGAGTTGAAGCCTACACGTTAAACCCCAACATTTGTTTTCATCTTAAAGACAGGACAGACCAGGAATCGACAAAGTGAAACTTGAAAAAGTCTACAGATCACAGGATACCTCAATTTAAATGTTAACCTACTGATGTCTCATTAAGTAGCCAAAGTAAGACATATGTAAGTATTAATCTGTGAGTAAAACATAAAAGCTGATAAACACTTAGTAGTGTACTCTTGGACTAACACATATATTCCCACAGATGATCAACACTGAGAAAGACATAGTGGCGAAACATGTATGTTATTATTTAACATTTACAAACTGGTTTAAAAACAGTGAAATTACTTAATCTGGATTAACATGAAGCCAAAATTTATATCATGGATTAGATATTTTATTTCATATCAAACAGGTGGAATAAAGACCAAATAAAAAAATCTAAAGTTTGAAAAAATGAATACAATTGGTAAAATGTTAACAATGGTTTAAAATATTTAAAAAGAGAATAAGTTTAAAGCACAACATATAAAGAAATAAATCTACAGAAATCTATAACGACAACAATAATAACTTTACTGAACAGTCACAGTAACAACAGTTAGCGTATTTCAACTGTACAAATATACAGTATATATACCATGTGTCAGTTTTGAACAGTAATTGTTTCTGAGTAATCTGATGTACTCAAATTGTTTGTGAAGTAGTAAAAAAATAATATTAAGATTTTAACAGGTTTATGTTAGAAACATGATTTGAAATATGGTATGTGCATGGCTATGATACAGTGTCCAGGTAAAAAACATGTTAGACAGTTGAAATAGCTCTCCTCTGTAATTGACATTTCAGTTAAAGACAGGACTGTGGAGAATCGTTCAAAATGACTTCCTACACAACTAACAAACAGCAGCTCTCATATCAAAGTACTGAATTATATAAGTTTAAATTTGTTCACTCAATCATTAATAATTTTATAAGTTTATAATGAATTAAACTCACTTCATTTCTTGGTACATATATTAGCAATTTCATAAGTTTACAGTAGTTTAAAATAAAATTAATTTCCAAAGATCAGCAATTTTATGATTAAATTTATTTGATTTCTAGAGTTAACAATTTCATAGGGTTGATAGTACTTGTACTTGAAATTAACTTCATTTCCATATTTTAAAAATTGTGTGAGTTTTAGCAGATTAAACTAATTTAAATTCCCAGTGTGAAACCTCCACAGCCCTGTGGTTGATGCAACATGAAACAGTAAACAACACGAACATGCTAGTAATATAGCCAGTTTGACAGGAAGCAGAAAGTCAACTGCAACTACAAAGTCAAAGGTTAATAGGGGAGCAGCAAGTATAGGCCAAGAGCAGGTAACTCTATTTGCCTATACTCTCACCCTCTGCTGTTGAGCTTTCTGAATGGTGGTAATCTGCTGAGCAACAACAGACAACACTTCAACGTCGATGCGGTTAAACTCATCAAAACATGCCCAAGCACCTGAGCTGTAATAAAACAAGTGTATGTGGCAACCAGTGATCAACTCACAATATGAGAACAATCTGAATGTGAAGACACTTGGGGTGCTTATACAAAAACAAACATTTCATCATGCTTGCTCATCTGCTAGTGTGTGAGACAGTCATCAACAAGCTGATACAGAAAACAGTGACATTAAATATCACTAACATTGAAAACATTGTACTTTTCTACACAAAATTGAATATATAACATGACAATTATGATGCATGGTCTAGAGAAACAAAAAACACTGTCTAGTCTAAAAGAAAATGCATTAAAACTACTTCTTGCTGCTAAGAAAACCCCCAGTAATATTTGTTGCTGAAGTGTCCTAAACCGCCTTCTTTATTTGAATATTTGCAATAAAATATGTGCAACCACCTAAACCTACTGTTAAAGGTTTTTCCTTGATATTTAACTTTTTAAACAAAATGAAATACAATCTAGAAAGCAGTACAATGTGAACAAAACAGTGATGTGATTAATAAATAAAAACGTTTTGTTACCTAGCAAGGCCCTTGAAAAATTTGCCCATAGCCATGAAATCCAGCTGGTCAGAACAGTTGAACACTACACACTGAATAGCAAATGCCTTTGCCAAATCCTAAAATAAAAAACAAAACAATTATCCACAATGTTTCCACAACAGTATGAGCAACTGGTCACGTGCTGCAATCTGCAATGGCTAAGCCTAACAACAAACAGGATCCCTTGTTTGGAAAGAATAAATCATAGTCCTTCACATATAAAAATTTCTACAGATTCTGAAGAGAAATTGGTCAAAACATAGCATTTCAACTGATCATTTTCAATATTGGGTTTTACCAGTTAGCACATAACCCAACGATACTAACTTATAACTTTATAGTGTACTTTACTTGTACAGAATACATTTTAAAAGTACATTTTATTCAAAGATTGAAAAACAAAATAATGTGAAAAATCAACTTATTTCTGGCTAAAAGGCTATCACACTAAATCACATGATGCAAGTTCTGATTCAAAATGTCATGATGGGTCACATATTATTATTAAGAATGTAATGTATTTAATAATTAGTGTTATATGAAAGGATGTTTGTTGAGAATAACTGAGAAAATGATCAAATGATACCCTGACCTTAGTTGTTTCTGTTTTGCCTGTTCCAGCAGGTCCAGCTGGAGCACCGCCAAACTTGAGATGCAAAGCACCAGTGAGCGTCAGATAGCACCTAAAAGTAACAAACTCTTAAACACTCAACAACACCTCCTCATATCAATATATATTTTATAACAACTGTTTTTAATTAACTGTCTCAGCTGCTAGTTTCTGAAATAAAAGTATTAATTTTTAATCTGCTCTCTAAATATTAGATACAATACATTAAAAATAAAACTGAAAAAAATAAAATAAAAACACACAACAACTTTGAACACCAGGGTTCAACTCATGACCCCCAAAAAACCCACTTTGAAACCAGGCCTACACATGCTTCTTAAAACAAGCTTGTACGTGGGTGGGGTCTTAGGGGTTCATGCATTCCACTTTTTTCCTTAAACATAGCTAATGCATAATACAGATACCAGAAAATTGCATTATGGGCCTCCACTGCAACCCTCCCCCGCCCTCCTCCCACCCACCTGTTCAAGACATGTTCCTATGATCCTGTGCTTATTGTGTGCTGGGAATTTGTTTGTTATATAAAATAATTTAATTAATATGCTTAGAAAGTTATTTTAAAGTATGGGAATCAGAAGTTTATTGTTATCATCCAAATAAAACTGGCATTACTCACTCCCCTTCATAACAAAATTTCCTTGTACATAAAATGCAATACCAGGTATTTGAGATGCCCCCTATAACACCTAACACCAAATGAAGATTTTACCTCTGCCTGCGTTGAAACCTGACAACAGTTTTGAGTGCTCAGTTTGAAGCAGTCATCAGTATCCTTTGATAGGGATGACATATGCATTTATTAAAACGGCAGCTGTGTTTGTATTTTGAAATAATAAAATATGTAAATGATGGGAAGAGATATTGCAGCTTTAAAGTAAAAATCCTGTTAACAGCATAAAATATATGATGCTACTGTACATACTAACTGAACTTACCTGTCTGTGAGAGGTGTGATGACCAGTCTACCTGTGTTTCCCAGATATTCATAACCATACGGGAACTGAGCATTCACAGCGCGAATGTAGAGATTTTCATCTTCCATCCAGTAATATCTACAATGCAAAGTCATATGTTATTCAGATGATGTAATGCACTAATAATTATCATTTCAGGAACATCAGAAAAGCACCAGTTTCCTGTTTTCTAGACCCGGGCCTGTTGAATTTCAACTTGTTAGGTGTAACTAGAATATTTTCATCAAACTTTAAACTCACCTCAACTGACTGATCCATTCAAATGCATTAGCACTGCTGATGTTCTCCTCAACCATCTTGGCAACAACATCACGTGCATGCACCTCTACCACAATCAAAGCAGAGAGTGTCATGCGTCCAATCTTGCTGATGTCTGTACGCACCAACTCCCTCAGGTCATCCAGCTGTGATAGCAGTATCTGGTATCTGTCATTTAAAGTATCTTTTTCCAGTGCCTCAGTCACCTCCAAACTCCAGTATGTTTGACAGGAAGCAATGACAACCTGGCCTGGCCAGTAGAGCACCCACTCTGTGCGAGGTCGCTATCAGATGAAGAATGACTTTAGTATAAAAGACAACAAGCAACATCTACCCATTTAGTAACTAAAGTTAGCATATTTGGTTTCACTTGAGATTTCCTTTTTTGGAAATTTGAAATTCCACAATGAAAACAAACCCCAGTAAATAATGCGTAACTTTTCAGCTCCCCTAATTGAAATCTCTACCAGACAAGTATTTTTTAAGAATTTAAGAATAACAACTATTAAGGTATAAAAATAGATGGGAAAAAGTGCTCACTGTCTTGTAGTCTTTCAACGAATCCCGGATGATAATTCTGATACTCTCCTTCATGATTCGCTCTATCTCCAACATCCAGTCTTCTACGTTACCATTTGGATAGAGTGACTCACGAAACTCCACCTCTTCACCCTCACCTGAGTACATTCTGGTAATCTTCAAATCATCCTCAAACCTCAACTACAAATTAAAATAGTCATAATTTCTCAAATGTGCACTGGAACTGATAATCAGTCCTCTCCTTTCCAAAGTTTCTTTGCTCACCTTTTGTCATGTAGTTTTAGTTTTTGAAAAACAATTAAATATCATAAAAATTCTCCTGATTTAAATTTCTGAACCTGGATCATTTTCAGGACAGTAATGGATTATTCACCTGCTTTTTCAAAATGTTGAGGACTAAGAATAATTATTTACCGAAAGTTATATAGTTAGCTCACACAATTAGAAAGTATTTATTTCATGCAAGTGCCTAATTACTGTATATATGTACACAGTGTCAAATACTGCAATGTCTTTTCTTACCATAGTACAACAAAATGCCACTGTGTGGGCACACATTATCAATCAAGACCTACCTTGGCAATGTTTTCAAAGCACTTTCTCAGATGAGGCTGGACAGCCGTTGGATCTTTGGTCTGTGAGAGAATCTCAAGCAGTTCATCATCAGACAGGAAGTAGAATCTTGGGAAAGCAGACCTCTTTGTTTCCAGGTACTCACTGAGACCTTTCTGCACTTGTTCCAGCAACTTGTTTGACTCACGCAGGTTGTCTAGCAGGCGATTGTCAGGGCAAAGTGTGATCACCTGCAACAATAAAAACTCAAAGTTTCAGTTAAATAAAATATCCCATCAAAACTGGCCAAACTGGCACTACCAATTATTTGTCAATTTGATGGAGTTTTTAGTTCATTTGTTAGTTAATAATATGAACTATATTTTCAGGAATAATTTTCCTTTCATTTGAGGAATTGTAGATAACAATATCCAATTTGTGACATGTTTCCAGCCAAGTTACTGTACAATACATACCTGCGGGTTCTCTTTGGCATTTTTCATGATCTTGCGCCACATCCTCTCCATAGTCTGGTATCGCTTGCTTTCTACAGGCAGCTGTCTGTTGATGTCCTCTGAGCTGAAGATTGGCTCCAGATAGAGCCAGGCCCGCTGACACTGAAGCCATTCATCCAATACATCCTGCAACAGTAACAGTTCTTTAGTGAAAACTTCAAACCTCAGTTACAACTTTACTAGAGAAGAGACAGAATTCCATTTTCTTTACTTTTCTTGTTTATTAGGAATTTGAAAATCAATAAATACATTTCTGTAATTCTGATTGTACAAAATGTAAACTGTATTGTAAATGTAGCACAGTGCATAATTAGCCTTTTTCCTGTTGACCAATCTCAGATCATTTTGTATTTACTCGTAAGTAAGTTTTTTGTAAACAAATGGATAGAATAATTTGTAACACCTAAAATTCTTATTATTTGTCTATTTCATTTAATCTAGCACTGTGGATGTAATGAACATACTTCAGATTATATTTGTCTAGTTTATTTGACCTAACACTGTGAATGTAATCAATATACTTCATATTGTATTTGTCCAGTTCATTTGATCTAGCAGTGTGAACGTAATCAACGCTTTTCAGATTATGTGACATTACAAGAGTGTGTATGTTAGTTAATTGTTCTTACATATCATTTCTCTTACAAACACAGAATAAGTCTATTTGAATGTTCTGCTACTCTGAATGTATCTGACCATACACATTTATACACAATTTATGTAGCTTTATATTTTGGTGTCTTCAACTAAATCTGCTAATCACAGAGTAAAACAGTTACAAGAAGTGAAAATGAAGAAATATGAAAGCCTGCATAAGTATGAGTAAATGTTTAGTGTTTGTATGAAGAAAACAAGTTTACTTGAGTGGTCCTGAGCTTATCCTCCCAACTGTTGATACGTTCTTCAAAAGGCTTTTTGTATGGTGAGAATGACATGCTCTGTGTCATGACAATATGGTCATCCAGAAGCTGTGACGTGTCCTCGGAACTCTTCAGAATGAATGTTCCCGTTTCTTTGTATGCCATGATTTCAAACATCACTGGTTCCCATTCCTTCTCCATCTTATCAAGAGCCTGCGAGAAAACAAAAATAATTTGTTGAGATAAATTGGAACAGAAGTAACATACACTGAAACTGTTTTCCTATCACTAAGCCATCAGGGAAGCACAATATACTTTTCCACTGTCATTGTTTGGTTTAACATATTTTAATTACATCAAATTGAAGTTCTAGAAATTGTTCAGCCTCCCATTCTGTCTGATCAGTAGCAGCAGCAAGTTTTGTCTCTTCTACTAACACCTGTCCTGGAGAGACAGCACAGGAAACTGAGTTGTGTACCCAGGATAGCATGCTTGAACCTTAACTTGATGTAAGTTCAAAAACAAGTACAACCTACCTGCTCTATGGAGTATTCCTTGCCAGCCACCTCGGCCACCTTTGCTATGGTGGTGATGTGTTCCTGCAGGTTCATCTCCAGACACTTGGAGAAAGTCAGGTTGGCCTTCAGTTGTAGAGGGAATCCCAGTTCGACAGAAAGCTGACACAAACAAAATGGTAATTAGACTAAGCTCACATTCTCTTTCAGACATGATATACTGCTATATCTCTTACCATGAAAATATACTGATGAGCTATTGCATACATAAAACATATTGCACAAACAGAGCATTTGCATAATATTCTTCTGCACTGAACCATTTGTGTGCAAATATATACAAAGAATTTCTTTTAATTGCATATGCTTTCTTTGTAATATCTGGTTAACTGGATAAGTACTTTTTTCTCTTCCTAAGTACCAAAAACCACAGCTGATCTAAACATTTTTATCAAATAATCACAAAATGACCACAAAATAAGTGTAACAGTATACTATTTTTGCACCGGTTACAGCATTCAGGTTACATGTTCAAAGAATTCCTTACTATACTGAATATTTCAGATTTTTGTGATCACTATTTGATAAATGTACTTTGATTTTATACTAGATAGTACAAGAATAGTAACATGATTTTAAATGGGCATTTCTGATAAAGGAATAATCCTGTTAATTGCACAAAAAGGAATAATCCTGTTAACTGCATAAAATGTTTGGACAAAATGCCTATACAATTAAGAGGATTCTACTGTATATTCATAACAAAAACAAGTAAAACCGATTTTTCTATTTTAGTATAAAGTACACTTAAAAAGAAAATTCAATCATTTCAATATATCACTAAACAACTATCTTTGCCTGTACAAACATTTCTTCAAAACATCAAGAAATAATACATCAAAAAATAATTTAGACTTCCAGAACATAATTACTTTCACGCTCTTTTCCAGCGTTTTCAACCAGGGCTTGAACCACTTAAATCTATTCGTATGTTCAACAACTGTTTTAAATGTTTGTCTGACATTGTGGGTTTTTTATGTTACCTGATCCCAATGTCTGTGTCTCATTCCGGGGTTGCGCAGACCTTGAATCAAAGGTATTTTAGGACGGAATTCTTCTATCTCAGCTTTTATTTCACTGGCAACATTCTGAACACCTAAAAAAATTAATTAAAATAAAACAATTACATGAACAGGGTTAAAAATCAAAAGCAATCATCAGTATATATCAGACTATAAATAAAAACTAAATGAGAGGATTAACAATTAAAACATTGCAGTGACTCATGTTATAAATACAAAAGACTAACCAATGCAGCAGTAATAAAAACTTAAAGCAGTTTTATAAACAAAAATATCTTACAATAATTATATTTTAAGTTTGTCAACAACAAAATACAAATGATATTTTCTCCATAAATAAACAAATATATATTTTTAAATCATCTTTATATCTTACAAGAAGTGATAAAATGATTGCATCTAAATGACTTGTTTCAGGGAAAAAACATTTGCAAAAAAACTGGAAATCACAAATTATAATTACAAAATAATTTATAAAAACAACAGCAGAAAACAAAATAATTTGCTTATGAAATTGCAAATCTAAAATTATATTTACCAAGTAACTGATAGAAATGATAGCATCTAAATGATTTGTTTTTACAGAAAACAAATTTGCTTAAGAAATTTGATATGAAAAAATTGCTATTACTAAAGACAATGATGCACGATGTTGAGAAGATGCAGCCAAGTAATGATCTACTCCATTATATAGAAGTCATCTTTTATTGCTAAAATATCTTATATGTATATTACATATTACTGAATCAACGCAGGAATGTAGCCATTTATGCATGAGTAACAAAGCAAACAGAAAATTCATTTTAAATTGTAAGTAACAACTGTCTATATTACACATATATTTATATGAACATATGAAAAGAATATGAAACAAAGAGACTTTTACAAGTACATAAAACATAACATTTACATAAAACATATAACATACTAGAGATGTTATTCTTGGAATTGGTGACTTAAGCTCAATGTAGTCTGCACTGAATCAGTCTAATCATAAAACAGAGAGCGAGCTCAATCTCAAAACTGTCTAGGCAAAAGCTACATTAACAATGCGATCTGAATGGTTGACAAATGACCACACACTAAACTGATACCTTACTGACCCTGTTACTGATCCTGGGGTTTTAATAAAAATATTTGAAACATGAGAACAAATCAAGTATTTTATTTCATGGACAATGAATATGTAACATTTCAAATATCCAAATAAATTTTCCTATAATGAAAAAATTAAACAGAAGAGACAATACAAAGTGAAATCATTAAAACAAAATACAAATTGATTGTCCTTGATTAAATACACACTCATAAAATAATGGTTTGATGTACAAAATCTCCTAATACACGAGCACATACACTGATAACCAGTTTCAATAATCATTTCCCACTATTCAATCTTCCTACAGATAAACAACAAATCCAAAATCCATCATGAACTTTTGAAAAGTACTTTTAATCACTGACAAGATTTAAGATTTTTAGATCCCATGGCCACCATTGCTGTGGGTTCTTTCCAAAAATCTGAATGTACTCATATGCAAAACATACTTAAGTGTAAATATGTATGTTTGTGTATTGCTGTTGCCTATTTGAAGCCTACTGCACCCACAGAACTAAGTCTGTGAACCTACCTAATCTGCATGCCAGTGAACTACAACTACTGGTCGTATGGCCTAGATGTGTAAAACTAAGCTCAAACATTTTCAACATACTACCTACAACCATATAATAGTGTAGTTATATCAAAACAAAGCTATGCAATATCAGGCAGCACCTTTCATTAAATAATATTTAATTTCTGGTCTTATTTAGATATTTAATAAATGGACAGAGGAAGAATATGGAATAGTATTTGTAAGCAACAATGGTAGGGACTATGGGAGGGAGAATATGACACAGAAGGTATGTGGTGGTGGGTGATAGTTAAGGAGTCAGGTAGTCATGGAAGAGTATGGGAGAGGTCATGTATGGGAGGGAGAATATGACACAGAAGGTATGTGGTGGTGGGTGATAGTTAAGGAGTCAGGTAGTCATGGAACAGTAAGGGAGAGGGCATGTACAGGAGGGAAAGTATGAGATAAAAGGTATGTGGTGGTAGGTGATAGTAAGGAATCAGGTAGTCATGGAAGAGTATGGAAGAGGGTATGTATGGGAGGGTGAGTATGAGATAGAAGGTATGTGGTGGTATGTGGTGGTATGTGATAGTAAGGAGTCAGCTAGTCATGGAAGAGTATGGGAGAGGGTATGTATAGGAGGGTGAGTATGAGATAGAAGGTATGTGGTGGTATGTGATAGCAAGGAGTCAGGTAGTCGTGGAAGAGTATGGGAGAGGGCATGTATGGGAGGGAAAGTATGAGATAGAAGGTATGTGGTGGTAGGTGATAGTAAGGAGTCAGGTAGTCATGGAAGAGTTTGGGAGAGGGCATGTACGGGAGGGAAAGTATGAGATATGGGGTGGTTGGTGTTAATTAAGGTAGTAAGTAGGGGCTGCTATGGAAGAGAGTATGGGTGAGGGGGTGTATGGGAAGAAGAGTTACATAGAAGATATGGGGTGGTGAGTGTTAATTAAGGTAGTAAGTAGGGGCTGCTATGGAAGAGAGTATGGGTGAGGGATGTATGGGAAGAAGAGTTAGATAGAAGATATTGGGTGGTGAGTGTTAATTAAGGTATAAGTAGGGGCTGCTATGGAAGAGAGTATGGGTGAGGGATGTATGGGAAGAAGAGTTAGATAGACGGTATGGGGTGGTGAGTGTTAATTAAGGTAGTAAGTAGGGGCTGCTATGGAAGAGAGTATGGGTGAGGGGATGGTTGGGAAGGAGTTACATAGAAGGTATGGGGTGGTGAGTGTTAATTAAGGTAGTAGGTTGGGGCAGTTATGGAAGAGAGTATGGAAGAGGGGATGTATGGAAGGATGAGTTAGATAGAAGGTATGGGGTGCTGGGTGTTTAAGGTAGCAGGTAGGGTCTGTTATGGAAGAGGTCTTACAAATGAAGGGTGCAATGACTAAGAACTATTCAGTTATAATCTAACATTGTGTAGTAAAACATGGCTTTTTAATAATTTTTGCAAGCATGCTATTTAATCAGTGATCTTAATACTCTGAATGGTCAATGTGTTATCCGTATTTGTGAACTATGCATATATAGTGTGAAATGCAGTGACAAACACATCTAATGTGTGAATTTAAGAAAGAATAATTTATCGAAACAATGTCTTACGGCTCCAGTCTGTGTTTGAATCTTGCAAATTAGTAAATATATTTCACTTCATGTCAAAAACAAATTAGTAAATATTTTTCACTTTACATCAAAAACTAATTAATAAATACATTTTACTTAAAGTTAAAACACAAAATTTCATCTAAATATCAATAAAAAGAAAGAATATTCATATTAACTACAAGATACCAGGAATCTTCATAAAGCAGACAATCCTTGATTCATGATTTTAGTGTGGACGCTCTTTTAAAAATATATGAAAATTTCAGCATGGGATGAACACAGAGATACTGACATAAACAGTTTTATATTGTAACATAAAGATAAGCCAGTCTTATATACAAAAGTAAAGAGATAAGGGATCACATGGCATGAAAAACACACACATTCATTTGCTACTAATAACATGATTCAATGCTTATGTTTTGTGAGACAGTGCATATCATAGATGTTTCTTATGCGTTGATCATTTCAATCAACCCAAAACAAGATATTCCATGTCTGGCTGTGAGATAAATTAATAACATGTACACCCCCAGAAAGCATGTGAATAGCAATCATGACATGCTAGTGCTGTAGTCACACATTTGATTCTTATGTATTTTAAATTTAAGCCTGTGAAACAATCAACTTTTAATCAATGTTGAAATAATCAACTATTCAGGCCAGCATTAATTGTTAATCTTGACATGGACACATTTATTAAGCAAAACAGTTAATAAACACTACTGCAGAAACTCTCACTCACTGGGTATGTCTGTGAAAAATAAACCTTACTTACTAGGTATGTCTGCAAAAAACTTCACAGATTTGTGCATTGTCTTGAATGCCTCATTGACATTCTTTTCAACATCCTCAGCATTGATAGTGGTCAGCGGGTCATTCATCCAGCTCTCATTCCATCGCAACCAATCAGAAACCGTGATCCACAAGTTGCGGAATGGCTCAAAGTCCTTCACAAGCTTTGACAGCTTGTCATACTAAAATAACAAACAAATAACCTCACATCATGTACAAAGCTACCTACAAACTACCACTGGGGCAAGCAAGTGCTGTTAAGTACAAAGCAAGCTAAAATGTTTGAAATAACTAGTTTTAAAAATAAACATTATAAAGCTATTTATGAACTGAACCTACCATTGCTGATAGAAGCTATATAAAAGAAAACTTTTGGGGCTTCTTATATACAGATTTCATGAAAAAAGTTCTTTTTGCTTTTGTGCTAAAACCTATCTTCTTGTGCTGTACCAGTGGAGAAATTTGAAGTTCTTTTATATGAATGAATGTAGTTACAATACAATAGAATGGGTTGGAGGGAGGGCATTAAAAGGGTGGTAATTAACTTTCCATCATAATAGTTTATATATTTAAAAAATCTCTTATAATAATTGCACATAACTGAGTTTTCACAAAACTAAATGTGGACAACTACATCAACTGAATGTTTCATATACTGTTACAAAGTGAGGTACTCTTAGAACAGCAATGACTGAGAGTTTCGTGATGTTTCTTGTACTGTTACAAACTGAGGTACTCTTAGAACAAAAATAATGACTGAGAGTTTTGTGATGTTTCTTGTACTGTTACAAAGTGAGGTACTCTTTAGAACAAAAATAATGACATAGAGAATTCTGTGAAAACACTCATATCAATGTAACCGACTAAAATTTAAATACTATGTTCCAAAAATGTGTCTTTTATTTAAGGAAAACTGATTTTAAGATCAAAGGTGTGCCAAATTAAGAGAAAGAATTCATTTTAAAAAATTGACTAAATAAATGATTAGATGATAAGACAATGAGTAAAGACAAAAGCAATGTTAAATATGTATGACTTTTTTATATATATATAACACTTGCAATACTTCTGAAATATAATATCTGGACTTAACAAGAAAAATATTTAAGAATAATTACAACAATTTTTGATTGCTTTTAAAAATGAATAAATACTGATTCACTAATACATGTACTTTGGCAAAAGACACATAAACAAGTCAATATAACAAAATAGTGCAAACATCTGAACATTTAGATATTAATATTAAAAAAACATGTGATGATGAAATAACTGATTTTGTCCTAGGCATGATATATCTAGTATCATAGTTTATAAAAAAAAACAATTTTCTAAGACAAGGATGCAGATAACCACAAGTACAATGACTGGGTGTCAAGGAGAACATATTTAAAGGAAAATATTTGTGATATTACAAAGGTCTGTTGCCACAAATAACATTTCTACAAGGAACTTGATGCACTGCTTGACTACCATTGAGTGTCAAAATAAACATGCACTAGTTGTAATGACTACTGTGATTGATGATGTAGTGACTGAATATGTCTGCAGTGGAGGCTGTACTAAAGTGATAATGTTGGTGATGAGGTCGCTGTGTTTCTTATCACAGTAAGGTAGATGAACAAACTTATGAAGGACAGAAATAATAACAATACTGCAAAACACTAAAAATTCATCATGTTCTGAATTCTGTGGTGACTCAGTGTAAAATATTGCCTGCACATGGTGATACAAAATTTGAAATAAAGATATTCCGAGTGTAATCAGAAAAGTGGTTTCATGTGAATGTAATCCAGAAACCCTCACTTGACGATATGTAGATCCTATTCTCTGCATTTTAATTAAAAAATAGAATATGTTATCATAATGAAAACAAAACATACTACTAATGTATGAAAATCTAATGGGTATTCTACAAATACCAATAATGCCACCAAATTTAATATTCTACAAAATGCGACACTAATTGAAAAATAGCTGATTCACTATTATCATTTCATAAACATAATAATTTGATTTGATCTCCATAGAGATGTAATTTTGTGTTAATACACTGTAGCAAAAATGTTGCAAATTCCCATCAAAGAATGAAACTTTTGCATAATGATTGTAAAATATTTTGAAATTCCTTGTCATAAGTAACTAGTGAGGTTATTTAAACTACAGTAAAGTACTCTTACAAAGAACATGCTTATAACAAACTACTGGATAGAACGAACTGATCGCAAACAAATTTTAATGTTTAGAACGAATTAACTTATAAAATGAACCGAATATTTTGTCCCAAATGTCAACTTTAGTGTAAATTAGTGTGTATACAGCGAACCAGAAATATACCTAATTTTTGTTAAAGTAATTATCATTTTACCAATCAGCAGCATTATCGATAAAACGATCACACTTAAAACATCAATCAGTGAATGGCAGCCTACGTTTACTTTGAAACATGGTGTCAATTTAGGATTAAGTTTGTGAACAGTATGTTCTCGTTTCGCTTACTAAAAGTATTGTTGTATAATGGCCTGAGTGGAAATAAACTTAGTCTTTGTTCGCATGTGTTAAGTCTGTCTCGCTTCATTGCAACTTCATTATCTTTTCAACGGTATCCAACAAGAAGACTGACACGTGAAACTCACTACACTAAAGTACACTAATTAGCGTTAATTAATCGGATATTGTGTTTGAGGTTGGGTAACACAAAACATAAAGTTGATGTGTTCCACTCAATTGCCAATATAGCAAGAGTTCTACAGGTTATGAGACCGACGCTCACTAAACAGACAAAAATTATCGACTTTCTTTCAAAACGTGAATGACTAAACCGTTATTTTATTCAAAATGTTTTATTTATGCATTTGTGCATATATTTTAATTAACTGTTGATGTTGTTTTAAATTCTTGTGTTTCAATTTGAATTATCCAAAATGGCTGCCAATTTTATGCTTTAGCAAAATGTGTACAGCGAACTACTGCTATAACGAACCAATAGTCATAGTTCCTTGCAGTTCTTTGTAAGAGTACTTTACTGTATGTCACAATGACCATATGACTGACATCTAATAGCCGATGATAAGATAAAAATCAATATGCTGTAGAGGTGTCGTTAAATTAAACAAACTTTATTTATTTATAAAAGTTCCTTGCTGCTAATCAGAAAGAGTAGTCTATGTGGTGGTAGTGGGTTTCCTCTAAAGACCATGAGTCACAGAATACCATATGTTAGACATCTAATAGCCACTGAATAAAAAAAATAAACAATGTGCTGGGGTGTCATTAAACAAACAATCCTTTCCTTTCTTTTTATGTTTATGTGCCCAGTTGATAGAGGTCTTAACTGTAATTCAGAACTTTTATACCAGAGCATGTGGTCTTAAAGACTGAATGCTTTAATTTATTTTATTTTATTTTTTTCTCAGCTCTTTGACTCCTTATAGTTATATAGGTTTCCTCATACTGTAATTCATATTATTTGAACACGTTTTTTATGTTTTTAATTTCAGAGTCACAAGAAAAACAAAAAATAAAACTGGAGATTATACCAAGCTATTGCAAGTCTTCTGATGTATAAACAGTGGATGAATCTGTGACATCACATGACATTATATGGCCTTACTAAATAATAATAGACAATCATTTTGTTGTTTATGCTTGATGTGATGTTTTGTGTTAGGATAACACTGGCTTTAAGCCTACCTTATGCCCCAGTTTAGTCTGATTAACCGATATCTAAACAACGACATTGTGATTTTGTTTATTTAAAAGTACTAAGAATTGCCTTAAAGTTAATTGTGACACATACATAGCAGTGGGGAAAAAAAAAGTATATATATATATATATACAAGGTGTTGTTAGTAATTTAGAAAAAAAATGCCATTAATACATAATTTTAAATGGTATACTCGGACAAACTTAATTTTATTGTCAATATGGAAAGTGCTACCATTATGTTTTTTGTTCTACTTTTGTATATATTTAATGTACTACAGTTACAGGAAGTCTTCGAGCTTCACAAAATATGTCACATATATAGGTATAAAAAATGGATATGTGTTAAAATCCATTTTGTTATGTCCTTCGCAAGCATTTTATAAATAATACAATATATACAATGCCTGGATACAATATATGGTATGAACACAGTATTCAGGCTTTCTTTATTTAATGTTACCGGTCTTCCTTTTGATGTAAATAGACAAAGAAATATTTAAAGATTTGTGTTGATGAGGGTTTGTGTGTTTACAGCAGACCTCTTAATCTCATAGATCATGTAGAATGATTATCAAAGATTATCGCATTTAATTAATGATTTAATCAGACACCTGCTGGTATGAATGTAAATCACAAAGATGTGGTTGTCAGTGCGTGCGAGTTGTATTTGGAATGAATTGTAAATATTGCTTGTATGTGTGCTTGTCTGTGTACTTGCGTGTGCTTATTGTCACACAATTTTCACAAAGTGCAATATTAATATGTTATTACAAAGTTCGGGAAGGATTATTTTCATGTTATGTTGGTAAGTATGTGTTGACGATCAGGGATATAACAAAAATACCTGGAGTTGTTTGCTTCCTTAATTGTGAATTTGCATTTGTATACATGTATTTATCGTCACGTTGAAAAGTCTTGACAAAAAACAAACATTGAGTTTTGTTGCCAAATAAACAAGAAATAGCTGGTATGTCTGTTTATCTTCCTTCTGAACAAATGTTAATGAAATATTGTACTACTAGTATGTTTTTTTTTATCTTAGCTGTTACATCAGAAAAGTTGCAACTGTCTTTGATATTATTAACCATTTAATAATATAATGTAAAAATGATAATGTTAAAACTAATGATATTTGCAGGAGAGAATAAAAAAAGAAACACATTTCTTTTGAGAATTCACATATTTTATGAAATATTGTGTAGCCAAAGACCTATTTAATTAAACAAATGTTGGCACTAAGCCAATCAAACATGTCACATGGAACTGATGACTGAAAATATGATTTCTGCAAGTCAAAACAAGTTATGACACATTTTATTTTATTTTTATTTCTCCCTGTGACATCATAATCTTGCTTTGAAAAAGTGTAATCCAAAAAAATAAATTAATTTATCCTTAGCTATTATTTAAAAAAAAAAAAAAACTTTTACAATTCCCATCTAAGTTGTATGATTTCCCATGTGATGGTTTAAATATTATTGTTGTGTATTTGTTGGCGCTACAACATCTGTATTTTCCTTTCTCTGAGTTGAATGACTTAGTTATTTGTTTAAGAGATAATCATGCTCAAAGATTGCTTTAGCAACTATTAATTAATGCATTTCAGTGTGCAATGCATATTAATTGTATACGGCAGTAATATAAATTGTGATGTACTTGATTCTGTTTTAATATATAGATATTTATAAACTGTGCATCTCTGTGTTTGACTTCCTCCGTATGTTTCTGTGAACATGTTAATTTTATACATGTTGAAAATAGGTATGGATGGACCTATTGTTTGTATTATGCATGTTTTGTTCAATTAAAGAGGGTGATAATAGAATTAATATGTTCTGTGTTTGTTTTGTTTTGTGTTTGAGATCTCTTACCTTATTCAACAATGTATATATTTTCTGTTTGATGTCCAAACCACTAAAACCATTAGTACCAGAAGTTTTCTAAACTGTCATGAACATAAATTAATGATGTTACATGTTCTCTGTTAGAATGTATACTGTGTTTGTCTTTTAGCAAACATTTATTTTTGACAATCCTTTTTTTCTCTCTGACATACTTTTTTTATTTTTTCAAAAAATATATATATATAATTTTTGTTATTTTAACATTGAAATAGATATTTAAGAAAAACTGAACTATAACAAAAAAATTGTTTTGTTCAGTAGTTGTAGCTGAATCATTGTGAGTGAACAACCCAGTTCAAAACATCAATAAATTAACCATGGGTTTTGAATAAAAAAAATTCATATTTGAAGAGAAGATAAGCAATTGTTTAAAATTCATATCTTATGAAAGTGTTTTTTTTTTCTTCTTAAAATTAAGTTACAACATTTCTTCACCTTAGATTTGCATTCATTTAAAACTGTTTTAAGATGTCTGGACCTCTTGTTAAGCATATGTTTATCCATTTCAGCTCAGCACTTTTTGGTCAAAGCTTGATTAAAACTTAAATTGAATTAGTACAATATAAATTATTCTGTATTTTGTTTTTAAGCAACATAAATATAATTGCATCTTTTCATTTTATTTAATGTTTATGTTTGAATATAAAAATTCCACATTCAGTTATATGCACACAAAATTCACAAGCAAATATTTTGTTTTTGTATTTCAAATTGCTTGTTTGATAATATTTGTTGATAGGTTGTATTCTAAGTGTTGCTGGTTCTTGCAGGTGTTATATGTAAACTGATAATATTTAACTTTATTGATAACCACAAGAATTGGGTTATCTTGTTCCACATGATTTTATCTGTTTTCATAAGTTAGATATTTTCCTTGAGAATGTGACTACAGAAACACATTGATCTTTATAATATAGACAAAGACATTCATTTTAGCAATTCTTGTGCATATAGAAACCAAGAATATTTAGAAATACAGCTGTTTATTAAAGTATTCAATAATCATATTACTTCATAAAGGAGATTTTTCTTGAAAATGTGATCACAGAAATACATTGATGTTCATAATATAGACAAAGACATTCATTTTACTAATTCATGTGCATTTATAAAACAAGAATATTTAGAAATACAGCTGTTTTATTAGAGTATTCATTAGTCATGTTACTTCATAAAGGAGATAATTTTTCTTGAGAACGTGTCCACAGAAAAACATTAATGTTCATAATATAGATAGACATTCATTTTAGCAATTCATGTGCATATAGAAACCAAGAATATTTAGAAATACAGCTGTTTTATTAGAGTATTCATTAGATGTATTAGTTCACAAGGGAGATCCTCACAAGAAGTGTTATGAGATTTAGTCTTGTGCGTCATCTTGACAGTTGACGAGCAAGATCTTAAATTCTGTGATAATTAATGATTTTACAAGTACAAATGTCTTGTTGAAGATGATATTATATTTGATCATAACAGCTTGCTCTGTTTTTCTAGCAATTGACTGGAAAGATTAACAGGTCACTCCATGATAGCAGTTATCTGACCACTCCAGATTTCCATATATGGAAATTGATGAGAAAACACCATCTGGATCGATCCATGTACTTTATCTCTCTCAGTGACTCTAAACTTTTCATGTTTTTCTCTTTTTCACTGTGCTCAAGACATATTTCACAGTGTTTTTCATAACTGTTTATTGCTTATATCAAAATAACACTGCAGTTATTGTTGGCTTAGATGTGTTTTGACTCATCATGTGAAAGACCAAATTGTTATATTGTGATTATGAAAGTGGCAAGTGATAAGGAAATGCCTGATTAGACCTGCACGTAGATGTGTGGGCAGGTAATATCAAGCTCAACTTTCAGGTGTATCAGTGATGTTAAATGGTATTATGGCATGTACCACTTTTAGTTTTGCTGCACTCTGTTTGATATTGGTGCTTGGATCCATAACATCATACCGACTTTTTCTCAACCCGGATGAACTGCCTGCAGTAAAGAGTATGTGTGATGCCCAATGTGAGATGCTATGTTTGGAGATTGGAGATGTAAGTCTCTCATATCGTCAGTGTTCTGTGCAATCCTTGTATTTGAATTTTATGTTTTTTTAAAAAGGAGAAATTATTCTCAATTTTAACTTATGGTGATATTGTTACAATCAGATGTATCATATTTTTCAATACAAAATCTGAAAAAGCATGTGCATCCATAGGATTTTGAGAAGGGGGCTTCGAGGTTTGTGTGAAGTCAAGCGTTGCAATGTTTGCAAAAATCTTACAATAGAGGCCTATGTTTTATATATTTTAGCTTGATTTCAGGTTCAAATATTGGGGATATATTTCTATGTTGAGTAATAAATAATGTCAAATATCAATGTCAGATATATTATAAAAAAGCAATTTCAGGGGGGTTTCGGTTGAACCCATCGAACCCCCCCCCCTCCATGAAAAGGTCTGCATTATAGATAGACATCTGAAGAACAATGGTTTTATAGGATGGTGACAATATATAACATTATGTTAAAGAATATGTGATGCCTAGTGTTAGATGTTTGTAGATTAAAGATGTTATTTTGACTAAATTGATACACAAGTTTACTCTAATGATTAAAAACAGTAAGTATACAAAACCAAAATATATATACATTATTTTTTTAAAAACCCATGCAGATAAAAATACATTTTAAAATGTGACAGAATATATATATATATATACACAGTCGAACCTGTCTATGACGGCCACTCATGGGACCAGACAAAAGTGGACGTCATTGAGGGGTGGCCACCATATACAGAGCATATATAGGTCTGCCGATGATTAGCATATATGGTAACGTTAATCCAAATTTAAAACACATGTTAATTAACAAATACAAGCATTCGCTACTCATTATACAGATTCACTGATTGTGGCAAATTACCCTTAAATGTAAGCTCTAGCAAGGTGACTGACAACCTTTATAAGAAGATTAAAGGACTGCTGCTCATCAAAGCTAATAATGAATAAAACATAAAAAAAACATCTGACATTTTTAGTTATGATTGCCGACATTTCTTGATAATTTGCAGCAAAAAAACTAAATTGTGGCCACTATAGCAGGTTCATATTCACTTTTTTACTAACAAATTCTGGCCGCGTTGAGCAGGCAGTTATATAGAGGTAAAATATGTTGTAAAATGTTTTGTGGGGAGGTGGCTGCGAAAGCAGTTGACTGTATGTGTATGT